>QJPP01002177.1:150000-174017 GCA_003996215.1 Jaltomata sinuosa | reverse complement strand
TGTGGATTTATGACCATCTCACTTCAGCTGATCTAATCGAATTAGATATGATTGACTTCGATGTAATTATGGGCATGGACTGGTTAGCTACATGTTATGCTAATATCGATTGTAGAAATAAGGTTGTCAAATTCCATTTTTCGGAAGAAACAATCCTGGAATGGAAAGGTAATGCTGCCACGCCAAGGGGTAGGTTTATTTCCTACCTTAAAGCCCAGAAAATGATTTCTAAAGGCTATATTTATCATTTAGTCCGAGTACAAAGCACAGAGGATGGACCAGTGAATCCTCAATCAGTTCCCGTGGTGAGTCAATTTCTAGATGTATTCCCGGATGAGCTTCCAGGAATCCCTCCAGAAAGGGAAATTGAGTTTGCCATTGATCTACTCCCAGATACTCAGCCAATATCAATTCCCCCTTACAGGATGGCTCCTGCAGAATTAAGAGAGTAAAGGAACAATTAAAGGATCTACTCGAAAAAGGTTTTATTAGGCCTAGTACATCGCCATGGGGCGCACCAGTTTTGTTTGTTCGTAAGAAAGATGGGTCCTTGAGAATGTGTATCGATTACCGACAACTGAAAAAAGTTACAATCAAGAATAAGTATCCGCTTCCAAGGATTGATGACCTTTTTGATCAGTTGCAAGGCGCCAAATATTTTTCAAAGATTGACTTGCGGTCGGGGTATCACCAGTTACGTGTTAAAGGGGTAGATGTTCCAAAAATAGCCTTTAGGACAAGGTATGGCCACTTTGAATTTCTAGTAATGTCTTTTGGGCTTACTAATGCCCCAGCAGCTTTTATGGACCTAATGAATCGGGTATTCAAGCCATTCCTAGATGTATTCGTGATCGTATTTATTGACGATATTCTGATTTACTCGCGGTCCAAAGCCGAACATGCTGATCATTTACGTGCAGTATTGCAAACACTTCAGAATCATAAATTATATGCGAAGTTCTCCAAATGTGAGTTTTGGTTGACTTCAGTGGCTTTTCTTGGCCATATAATTACAGACGAAGGTATTAGAGTTGACGGCCAAAAGATTGAAGCAGTAAAGAATTGGCCGAGGCCCTTGAATGCTACATAGATCCGTAGTTTTTTGGGCTTAGCAGGTTATTACCGAAGGTTTGTAGAAGGGTTTTCTTCTATATCTGCACCATTGACAAAGTTGACTCATAAAGCTGCCAAGTTCCAGTGGTCTGATGCATGTGAGCAGAGTTTTCAGGAGTTGAAGGACAGGCTTACTTCAGCACCTGTCTTAACTCTGCCAGAGGGAACAGAAGGTTATGTTGTTTATTGTGATGCTTCAAGGATTGGGTTGGGTTGCGTTTTAATGCAACATGGTAAAGTTATTGCCTATGCCTCGAGACAACTAAGAAAGCACGAACAAAATTACCCTACTCATGATCTTGAATTGGCAGCAGTTATATTTGCCTTGAAAATTTGGCGCCATTACTTGTTTGGAGTCCATGTAGACGTGTTTTCGGACCACAAAAGTCTACAGTATTTATTCAAACAGAAGGATTTAAACTAAGGCAAAGAAGGTGGCTAGAGTTACTAAAGGATTATGACGTAGATATTTTGTACCATCCAGGGAAGGCCAATGTAGTGGCCGATGCACTTAGCCGCAAATCCATGGGAAGCTTGAGCCACGTGGAAAATAGAAAGATTGAGATGACAAGAGAACTACATCCGTTAGCTAATTTGCAGGTTCGACTACTAGACCAAGGTAATGGGGGAGTTGTTATTCAAAGCACAGCGGAATCCTCACTTGTGACAGAGGTAAAGGAAAGACAATATGATGATCCAGAATCAGTAAGATTGAGGGAGGAAATTCCACAACAAAAGCAACCACTAATAGAGCTTAAGGAGGATGGGGTTCTGAGATATCAAGGTCGTCTATGTGTACCTAACGTCGGGGAGCTTTGGGAGAAAATTTTGGCAGAAGTTCACTATTCCCGCTATTCAATCCATCCAGGAGCGACGAAAATGTATCATGATCTTCGACAGATTTATTGGTGGAATAATATGAAGAGAAATATTGCAGAGTTTGTAGCCCAATGCCCGAATTGTCAACAGGTAAAAATTGAACACCAGAGACCTGGAGGTCTAACTCAAAGTATAGTGATACCTACCTGGAACTGGGAGGTGATCAACATGGACTTTATTACAGGCTTACCCCGTACTTATCGGAAGTATGATTCCATATGGGTTATTGTAGATAGACTTACAAAATCAGCTCACTTTTTGCCAGTCAGGACAACTTATACTGCTGAAGATTATGCCAAGTTGTATATTAGTGAAATAGTTCGACTTCATGGTGTCCGAATTTCCATCATTTCAGATAGGGGTGCTCAGTTTACAGCAAATTTCTGGAGGTCTTTCCAGAGAGGCTTAGGTACTCAAATAAGTCTCAGTACAGCTTTTCATCCACAGACAAATGGACAAGCTGAACGCACTATTCAAACACTCGAAGATATGCTACGAGCTTGTGTACTAGATTTTAAAGGGAGTTGGGATGACCATTTGCCACTAATTGAGTTTGCTTATAATAATAGCTTCCATGCAAGCATTCAAATGGCTCCTTATGAGGCTTTATACGGGCGAAAGTGTAGATCACCAATTGGATAGTTTGAAATTGGAGAAGCAGGATTATTAGGGCCAGACCTAGTTAATCAGGCAATGGAGAAGGTGAAGCTAATCCGAGAAAGATTACTAACAGCCCAGAGTAGGCAGAAATCATATGCAGATGTGCGACGTCGGGATTTGGAATTTAATATTAGTGATTGGGTTTTCCTAAAGGTTTCGCCTATGAAAGGCGTTATGCGATTTGGTAAAAAGGGAAAGCTTAGTCCAAGATATATTGGACCATACAGGATCATTCAGAGGGCAGGAAAAGTGGCATATGAGCTAGATTTACCCACAGAATTGGAGACAGTCCATCCTGTATTTCATGTATCGATGCTACGAAGGTGCATTGGAGATCCTTCACGTATTATGCCTATTAAAGATGTTCAACTTTCTGAAGACTTATCCTATAAGGAAGTACCAATTTCTATCCTAGATCGTCAAGTTAGGAAGCTCAGAACCAAAGAAGTAGCCTCAGTAAAGGTGTTGTGGAGAAATAATAATATGAAGAAATGACGTGGGAAGCCGAGGAAGAAATGAGGAAAAAACATCCCCAGTTATTTATGACTTGAAGATAGTACATAGGTAAGTCATATTCTTATATTCTTGATACTCTTCCTACTATGCAAATATGATCAGGTGTGAACATGTGAAAATGATTACATTTAATTGTATATAGTTGTATAGCCCTGTGAGGCATTGTGCTGGACTTTTGCTGAGTTTCAGGTTTTTGGATAGTCCTAATTATAAAGGAAACTCTGCCGAAATTTCAAAGAAATCCTAAGGGACTAGAGCTCTATACGCATTACCCTCATTCGAGGACAAATGATTCTAAGGGGGGAAGGATGTAACACCCCGTACCTTTCAAAACCTATGTGACTAAGTAAATATCGACGAAGGTATTTGAGCTCGAGATTGTGAAGGGGTACTTTGGCCTAGAATTTGAAATGGTCAAATGTATATAAGTGTTAAGTTAAATTATAAGGAGGAGGGTTTTGAAAATGAGATAAAACAAGTGAGGTACTTGCTCGACTTATCTAAGCTCTTAGGTGACAAGTAGGTGCATCACCTACCTACGCTAACGAACTAAGTTCCGAGGGCCGATTACGGGCAGCAACACCATGGATTATTAGACCTAATGGTAGCCCAAATGAAGCTTAAAGTTGGCCCATCAAAGCACAACCAAATCTGGCCCAAACAACTACAAAAGGTAGCCACCAATATTGACCACATTTTGACCCAAGAGAAGCCCAAAATCAGCCCCAAAACTTAACCCTTTTGAGGCCCAAGCAAAGGGTAATTTTGGCCCAAGTTTCTTGACCCATTTTGGCCCAAATATACTCAAAAAAAGTCGGCCAAAAAGGTCCCTTTATATAGGCCATTTGCTGATTAATGTTGATCACAAAAAGCTGGAAAATTCTCTCTTATCTCATTTCCTTTTGGCAGCCCTTCTCTCCCTTTAGGGTTCTAAGAAGACCAAGATTAATTGAAGCTTAAGGGGGTACTTAAGCTTTTAAAGCATCAATAAAAAGAGGATAAAAACACACCTTCAAGTGTGGTAAGTACTCTGCCCATAATAATATTTTTGGATTGAAGTTCGGATGAACAATTGTTGTTGAATTGTTGTTAAGAACTCACGGGACGGCGATCGGAAGCCGTGGGTTCAATGTGTTGCTATTGTATTTCGGCATGGTGGGTTGTGTAGGGGATGTTTGATGTGTTTTGTATTATTGGAGGCAGTAGGTTGGTGTGTGTGTGATGTGTATTGGATAAGGGGAGAAAGGTGTGACGATACACCTTTAATTAATGCAAAATACGTAAATCTGCCCGGGAAATGTTTAGCTACTGTTTTGGGAATGTTGCAGCAGGTTTAAGAGCTAATATTAGCTTCATTATACCCTTGTGTTGTAGATTAACTTAATAAGGGAAAGTCCAAGTTGTGGTAAGCGCAATCTTCGGAAGGAACGAGGTATGTTAAGGCTTCTTTATTCCTTATCGGCATGAATCTAGAAATAGAACTCTAAATCTCCGAAAGAAGGAATTTGAGTATTTTGTTGTAAGAGAGCTGATTTGGTAACTCAACAAGTCTTAAGGAACTAATTTATACATTATGGTGATTCAAGTCGCCTTCTTATAAAAATCTGATTCTTTTTGCACGAAATGTAAGTTATCCTTTTGTCAAGTTTCTTCTTTGTATTGTGATCTCTAATCAAGCTTTAGAAAGTATACAAGGAAAGTTAGAAAGTCAAATCCCCATTTATATGTGTTTGGTATGTTGATTCCAACACCTAGTAAGCCAAGGCTAAAGAAGTTATCTAAATGAACCTTCATAAATAACAAGAATAGCTTTGAAGGTCAATCTAGTAATACACTTATTATGTGTAGTTTGCGTGTTAGTGTGCACCGAGGTGCTACTGCCATATTGAGGCTATTATATACATAGTGTGCACCGAGGTGCTACTGCCATATTGAGGCCATTATACACATAGTGTGCACCAAGGTGCTACTGCCATATTGAGGCCATTATATACATAGTGTGCGCCGAGGCGCTACTGCCATATTGAGGCTATTAAATATAGGGTGCGCCGAGGCGCTGTTGTGGTTCAGTGTGGGTTATAAATAGTGAGTTGCAGCGTGAGTTAATGCATGTGTTGTGTTCTAAAAAGAATAAAGGAGAAAGAGCTTAACGAGTCTTACCAATTACAGTTTACAAGTTTCATATTTTATCTTGTTCAGATTTACCACTTGCGACTTGATTTTATGCTTCTACCTTACATGCCAGTACATTATTATCGTACTGACGCCCCATTGCCTGGGGGCACTGCATTCATGCCTGCAGGTCCAGACAGAAACCCAGATAGACCTCTTCAGTAGGAGTTGCGGAGTTCAGCCATTTTGGTAAGCTCCATTCTTCCTGGAGCTGACGAGTCAGAGGTCTAGCTTATATTTTGACCAGGTTATATATATGTACAGCTTATGGGTAGTCCAGGGCCCTGTCCTGGATATGAGATATTTTACTTACTCCTAGAGGCTTGTAGACGTGTATATGTACATCAGTGTTGGGTATGGCCTTGTCGGCCTTGTTATTAGTTATCTACTATGATAATAGCCTTGTCGGCCTTGAGTTGCTTAACTACTATTGAGCTTTCAGTGTTTCAAATTGTAATTCTTAGAGACCTTGTCGGTCTCAGACCCCCAGCAGGTTCAACAGAGATACACTCTATTTTGGCACCCTCGGCCTTTTGGGGCTACGGGTGTCGGTCATGCCTCCCATGGTTTGGGGCGTGACATATATAACCCTAGTTAGCAAACCTTGCCCGAACCTTGTCAAAGCACGAGCCACCATACCAAACTATATAACCCTAGTTGGCAAAGCTGCCCTATGCCCCGCAAAGGCAAGGACACCATTAATCAAGATGTGGATCCACTCTCATAAGCCCATAGAGCAACTCATAACCTACACTGGCAACGTAGTTTTTTGACTTGGGTAATCGAACCCTCATCGCTTGGTGCTAAATACTACTCCCAAAACATGCATATAACTCATAAGTTCATGAAGGTATAATCGAATACCAAATCTTCTTTGAAAAGCATGAACATACGTCGGGTATCATGCAATTCTCATATCATAAGTTCTTGAAGTAAAGCATGGCCACAATTCAAATCATATCTTTCTTTCTAAATTTTATAATTGAAGAATTAGCCATGCAATTTCATAAATTCATAAGTCATGATATCTAATCATTCCCAATTTCACTTGAAAACATGCAATTAATGGAATGATGCTACAAATCATCTTTAATGCTTGGGATTTTAAACTCAATAAACGAATCATAATCAAATCATAAATAAGAACAAGAAACTATGAATTTAGACATAGAAACTGATTTCACAAAGTTTTCCCCAATTTAGGTCAAAACCCTAATTTCACAAGTTCATAGTTCAAAATAAGAATTTGGGTCCAAGACACAAGGGTGAGACGAACCCATTATTGAATATTCACATACCTTGATTGAAGCTAACCCACTTGAAATTGAAAAGATTTAGGAGACTTGAATTTAGAGCTTGAGACCTTGAGTTGGAGAGAGAGTTTTTCCTTTTTGGGTGTTGAATGAAGATTTGAGAAGGAACTTAGGCTAATGAGGGTGAAAAACCTTCTAGAAATAGTCAAAACGATATCATTTAAGAGTTACAAGGTTGGGTAATAACTAAAATAACCCTGGGAAATAATTAGGAAAAAAATTGCTAAAATTCGACTTCAAGGAGCACGAGTCGATCTACGGTACGTCATCCAAAAGGACGGACCATCAATGTGATCCATGGTTTCCCACTGACACTTACTGGGCTACTGGAAATGAATCCCACGAGTCACACTATGGTCCGTACTCCCAAATGATGGACCATTATGTCGACTCACGGTTTTTCTTAAGGGATTTAGGACTCTCTGAACTTCGAGGGTTACGATTGGGAATGACAACCCGTTATCCAGAAAGACGGGCAGTCCTATGACTCTTCCTTTCTGGGACCCTTCTTGGGGGTCCTCTAGAACTTGAACTACGAGTCAACAGGATGGGTCATGGTTTCAAACCACGGGCCGTGAAGTGACTCGTAGACTGGGAAGGCAACACTGTCAAGGATGGATCACGGATCAGACCACGGGCCATGGTCCAGGACTACGTTCCATCTTCTTGATCCGTAACCCTTGGAGATTCACAAATCTTCTAGAAACCAAGTTTAAAAGCTAAATCAAGTTCTGGGGTGTTACAATATCTCCCCCTTGGGATCATTCATCCTCGAATGAAGACTAAGCAAGGAAAACTAGAGAGGTGACAGCCCAACCAAACATCAAACATGGAAACCAAGTGACATATCTAGATTGGAAAGCTTGATCATAAACATGTTCATAACCCGGATCTTCATACTACTCACGAATCTTAGTTTATAAAATTATTCATGAGCTTTGATGGCAAATTGTCTTGCATAATAATTCCTAACTTGAAAACTTGCATGGTCCTAGTTTAATTTCATAATAACATATACTTTCATAAAACATAGGAACTAGGCATGCACTTGCTTGAAACTCACGAAATCATACTTTCAAATATCCTAATTTACTTGAATCAATCCATGCATGTAAAATTTGCTATAATTAGCCTTCAATTCATGAAATAGGAGTTCAAATGTAAAAACCCATGCAAATTATGCATTTTAATAGTAAATTTTCTAGTAGCATCATGAGAAAGCAATTTATAGCAAAGCCCACAAGAATTGGGTAAAAACCCTAATTTGGAATTCATGAAAATCCATATGAAAATTGTGGGTTTTGGGCATAAGGGTGGAAGAATCCCTTATTGAATTCCCACGTACCTGAATTGAAGCTTTCTAAACCTTAGATGAGGAGAATGGAGACTTGAAGATGAATCCTTAGATGGGAGCTTGGAGCTTGAGAGAAGAAGACCTTTTTCTTCTATTAGATTGAATGAGAGCTTAAGGGAAGGAACTTAGGCTAAGTGAAGTTAAAACCCCTCTAGAATTGACCAAAATGACCTCATTTAGGAGTTAAAAGGGTGGGTAATTACAAAAATACCCCTAGGATTTCATTTAGAAAAAGCTATTAAAAAGTCAGCTTCAAGAATCACGGATGGATTCCACGAGTCGTAGACTGAACCACGGCTCCTGGTTCCTGTTCAACTCACTAGGATGTGGAATAAATCCCATGAGTTAACAGTATGACTTATGGAAACTTCCACGAGTCGTATAAACATCTCGTGGTATCTGGGGAAATTGACTATCCTCTGATCTGGTTTCACGAGTTGGTTCCACGACCCGTGGAACCATCCATGAAAACTAAAACTCACTCGTGGTCCTCAGACACGAGGTGAGACTTGCATAAGGCATTCCTATACTCCATTCCATGACCCATGGTTAAAACCACGATCCGTGGTTTGGATCCATAATTCCTAGAAAGTTCAAAATTCTCAGATTTTCTAAGTTTGAAAGCTGGATCGAATTCTGGGTTGTTACACTATATCTCCCTTGGGATCATTCATCCTCGAATGAAGACTAAGCAAGAAAAACTGGAGAGAAGACACCCCAACCAGGTAACAAAACATGAAAACTTTAGAACAAACATGAAAACTGAGCCTTTCAACTTAAAACATGATAGAACTAACTTCGTAAAACATGAATGCATGCTAGGATCATAAGGGAAACTGATGGAAAAGAGGTGGAGGGACAAACTAAGGAGGAAACTAATACCTCAAGCTAAAAGTGGATCGGAATGAAAGAAATGAGGGTACTTGGCTTTCATGGCTTCTTTTGCTTCCCAAGTAGCTCCCTCAATAAGCTAATTTCTCCAAAGGACCTTTACCGAAGCAACTCCTTTGTTTCTCAACCTAAAAATCTGACTATTAAGAATCTCCATGGGAACTTCCTCATAAGTAAGGTTGTTCTTTATGCCCACATCCTCCAAAGGAACAATCAAGGTCAGATAACAAGGAAACATGGAAAAATGGATGAACCACGTCTAATTCTGTTGGCTAATCCAACTCATAAGCAACACTACCAACTCTCCTCAGAATCTGATAAGGACCTATATAGCAGGGACTAAGCTTCCCTTTCTTACCAAATCTCATCACACCCTTAATGGGTGACACCTTCAGGAACACCCAATTATCAACCTCAAACTCCAACTCTTTTCTCCTCACACCTGCATAGGATTCTGTCGACTCTGAGCGGTCTTCAACCTCTATCGAATGATCTAAACCTTATCCATAGTCTCATGAACCAAATTTGGATCAATCAAAACTGCCTCACCTACCTCAAACCAACCAATAGGAGACCTATACCTCCGCTCATAAAGTGCCTCATAAGGAGCCATCTGGATGCTAGAATGAAAGTTATTGTTGTAGGCAAACTCAATATGAGGTAAGTGATCATCCCAATTACCTTTGAAATCAATCACACAAGCTCTCAACATATCCTCCAGGGTCTGAATAGTACGCTCTGCTTGGCCATCCATTTGAGGGTGAAAAGTTGTACTAAGCTTAACATGAGTACCAAGACCTTTCTGAAATGACTTCCAAAACTGGGATGTAAACTGAGTACCCCTATTATAAATGATAGACAATGGAACACCATGCAATCTGACTATCTCCCGAATGTAGAGTCTAGCATAATCATCTACTGAATCTGTAGTGCCAAAAGCCAAGAAGTGGGATGACTTCATCATTCAAACAACAATAACCCAAATAGAATCATGTTACCTTTGAGTACGAGGAAAACCAGTAATGAAATCCATATTGATTGCTTCCCATTTCCAAGTAGGAATATAAATATCCTGAGTCATACCACCCGATCGTTGATGATCTCCCTTCACTTGTTGACAGTTGGGACACTTAGGCATAAAACCTGATATGTCCCTCTTCATGCCATTCCACCAATAGATTTCCCATAGGTCACGGTACATCTTGGTGGCACCGAGATGAATAGAATACCTGGAGCTATGAGCCTTTGTAAAAATATGTTGTCTCAACCCATCTATGTCAGGAACATACAATTGACCCTGATATTGAAGCACACCATCTCCCCCTTAGGAGAAAATGTCTACCCTTTGCTTATGGACTGCACCCTTCAACTGGTGCAAAAGAGGATCACTATGGTTCTTTTCTATCATTTCAGCTACCAAAGATGATTTGGAACCATTTTAAACAATAATTCCACGTTCGGTCGAATCCATAAGGCAAACTCCCAAACGATCAAGTCGATGAACATCCTTGGCTAATTCCTTCTTTCCGTCTTCAACCGAAGACACACTATCCATGGAAAATCTACTAAGTGCATCCTCCACAACATTGGCCTTACCCAGATGGAAAGAACACTCATATAATAATCCTTAAGAAGCTCAAGCCATTTCCTTTGATGAAGATTCAATTTCTTTTGAGTGAACACATACTGAAGACTCTTATGATCGGTGAATACATCCATATGAACACAATACATGTAGTGTCTCAAAATATTCAAAGCAAAACCACGACCGCTAACTCAAGATCATGAGTAGGGTAGTTCTTCTCATGAATCTTAAGTTGTCTCGAATAAATGCCACGAGCTAACAGTACGGGTCATGGAAACTTCCATGAGTCATAGAAATATCTTGTTGTATCTGGGGAAATTGACTACCCTCTAGTGCGGTTCCACGAGTTGTTTCCACAACATGTGGAACCATCCACGAACCGTGAAACTCACTTGGTGTCCTCAGACCAGATGTGGGACTTGCAGAAGGCATTCCACAGCTCATGGTTCAAACCATGGTCCGTGGTTTAGACCTGTAATTCCTAGAAAGTTCAAAATTCTCAAATTTTCTAAGTTTGAAAGCTGGATCAAATTATGGGGTGTTACAACCACATGTCAAGAATACAACCCGGTCTACTCATGGAACTTTCATCAGAATACAATCAATTCAAGTAACATCAAACCTATACCAAGCGTGGTACCCGAGCCAACCATTATAAATATTCCGTACTAGGCATGGTACCCGAGCCAACTGATAAATATCCCATACCAGGCATAGTACCTGAGCCAACTAATATGTAACCTATAGCAGGAGTGGTACCTGATCCAACCAAATGTCACACACAATCCAACAAGTCAATAAAATAATGAACACATTACACTATTAAACTAACAAGCAACCAAACCCAGTTCGTTTCACATAATTGACACATGATAGACATTTATAATCCCATCCCCTAAGCATGCAAACTAATACAATACTACACAATGCATGAACACATATTGCATATTGTAAAAACTAGTAACCATCACCTACTTAGAACAACTCAAGCTCTACTGGACCAGAGCCTTCCCATTTTCCGAAGCCTTTGCTTGTTCTTAGTCTAAAAATGATACAGGATATACTAAAATTAGTCCACAAGGCCTAATAATTATCCGGATTATACTCAAATCACAATCCCTAAGCCAACCTATGATCATTCCACCCATCCCTGAGATTTTCTACCATTAATTCACCTAAATCAATCATTTTTACGGATACATTAAGTGAATTAAGGCGAATTGATCATAACCCAACTATAATATTCAAGACCCAAGAACTTCTACGCCCTAGATTCCTCTTTTTCCCCATATTCTACCACTCCTAGGTCAATACAAACCTTCTCCCAAGCCCGTTACTATCAATTCTACTATGTAGGAAACATAGCATTAAGTTAAGTGAGCAATATCCTTACCTTTGGGATGAAAAATAGTGAAAAACGGAGTTGAAGTCGCCCTAATTTCCCTTTCCCTTCTCCAAAACGTTCTTAAGGAAAAACTGAACATTTTTGGGGAATTTTCTACATTAAAACCTGACTCAGTCTGCTATAGCAGTCCATAAACCGCTATAGAGGCGCCGCCATAGTGGAACCAATCGCTATGGAGGTGCTGACCGTCGTTGACATCTGCTATAGCGTAAATTATTCCTCTGTAGCAGTGGCCATGGTAGCGCAGTGTCAACCACTATAGAGGTTGACACGGGACAGAATCTAAAAAAATCTCATAAAAGTGCCCACTTCACAACACACCTTAAATTCTAACGTTATAGAAATAACCCCTTTATGTTAACCTTAATACTGGGAGTTCTACTTACCCAAAATCATTTTTGAAAAGTCCCCTGGACTCCTTAACATCTTAGCTAAGGAAAAAACTAGCTCAATACAAGATACATCATGCAATCCTCACCCGGGTAACCCTAGACAAAACCTCACTCCAAAACCAGTCGAGGCTAGCATAGCCCAAAATTTCCAACTCCCAAACCCGAAAGTTTTATTACCCAAAACATGGCACAAAAGGTTTACCCGTAATGACAGACCCAGTTGTTACAACAGATACCAATTTAAACATCGTTCATCCCTGAATAATTAAACTCGAAAATACAAAGAAAAAGAAGGAAAGTGTAGTACCTAAATCCTTAAACAAGTGAGGGTACTTGTCTCGCATGTCCTTCTTGGTTTCCCAAGTGGCTTCCTCAACCAGACGATGCTTCCATTGAACTTTCACAAATTTGATCTCCTTTGTCCTCAATTTTTGGATATCCTGATCCAGAATCGCAACTGGTTCCTCTTCATAGTGAAGATCATTGTCTAGCAAAATTGAATACCACTTAATGATGTATTCCTTATCCCCATGGTATCACTTCAACATGGATACACAGAAGACTGGATGGACTCCGTAAAAACTGTGTGACAGTGCTAGCTTGTAAGCTACTGGCCTTACAATCTCAAGAACCTTGAATGGTCCGATATATCGAGTGCTGATCTTTCCCCTCTTGCCGAATTGCATTAACCCCTTCATTGGTGACACTTTCAGTAACACCTGCTCACCAACTTGAAAATCCATGTCTCTTACCTTGCGATCTGCGTACTCTTTCTACCTACTTTGGGCTGCTACCAACTTGGTTTGAATTCCCCTTACTTTTTCCTGAGCTTCCCTTACCAAGTCTACGCTTAAAGGCTTCACATCGTCTGCTTCAAACTACCCTATGAGTGATCTACATCCTCTCCCATATAGTGCCTTAAACGATGATATGTCGATACTGGATTGGTAGCTATTGTTGTATGAGAACTCACACAATGGTAGAAATTGGTCCCAATGACCCCCAAAGTCGATCACATATGCTCTCAGCATGTCTTCCAATACCTGGATTGTCCTTTCTGACTGACCATCTGTCTGAGGGTGAAATGTCGTGTTGAAAGTGAATTGAGTGTCCAACTCTTCGTGCAACTTACCCCAAAACTTGGAGGTAAACTGAGTACCCCTATATGAAATGATTGAGAGTTGCACCCAATGCAGTCTCACAATCTCCTTAACATATATCTTAGCCAACTGCTGCAAATTATAGCCCACCTGACCAGAATGAAATGGGCTGACTTGGTCAGCCTATCCATAATGACCCAAATAGAGTCATAGTTTCCCATGGTCTTAGGAACACCCACCATGAAGTTCATGGTTATTCTCTCCCACTTACACTTGGGAATGAGCTTTCTCTGAAGCAATCCTACAGGCCTTTGGTGCTCATACTTGACCTGCTAACAGTTCTGACACCTAGACACATAATCAGCTATGTCCCTTTTCATCCAGGCCACCACTAAAGTTGCCTCAAGTCCATGTACATTTTGGTTATGCCTGGATGAATCAAATATCGTGAACTATGAGCCTGTGCCAACACCTTTTGAATTATGTCATCAACCTGAGGAACACAAATCCTCTCCCTAAAGCTCATCACCCCATCAGCGCCCACCGTGGCATCCCCGGACTCTCTGGATATTACCTTGCTACGAAGCTGGTTTAACTGTGCATCCTGAAACTACTTGGCCTTTATTTCTTTTATGAATATGGATTTGACCTCCATACTGGAAAACACCCCACCCTGTTCTGAGATTCCCAATTGTATGAACTTAGATTCTAATGCCCAAATCTCTATAGCCAGTGGTCGCTTGGACACCCCCAGATAAGCCAAACTGCCCATGCTAACTGTCTTCCATCTCAACGCATCTGCCACCACATTAGCCTTGCCCATATGATACTGGATGGTCACATCATAATCTTTCAACAAATCCATCCACCTCCTCCTCCTCAAATTCAAATCCTTCTGAGTAAACACATGTTGCAGGCTGCGATGATATGTGAACACTTCACATTTGACACCATAGAGGTAGTGCCTCCAAATCTCAAGTACAAAGACCACCGCTGCCAACTCCAAGTCATTATTTAGGTAATTCTTCTCATGAGGCTTCAACAGTCATGAAGCATATGCTATAAAATTCCTTTCCTGCATTAACACAACACCCAAACCTGAATATGAAGCATCACAATACACAATGAAATCATTACCTTCAACCGGCAATGAATGAATGATAGCACTGTACTAAGAAGTGTCTTGAGCTTTTCAAATCTCTCCTAATACTTATCAGACTATACAAATGGTACCTCCTTCTGAGTCAACCTTGTCAAGTGAGTAGCGATAGATGCAAAATCCATTACAAACCTGCGATAGTAGCCTGAAAGCCCCACAAAGCTCCTAACCTCAGTCACAGAGCTAGGTCATACCCAACTCTTAAATGCCTCAATATTCTGGGGATCCACCATCACCCCTTTTTCTAACACCACATGCCCTAAGAAAGTGACCGAAGTCAACCAAAATTCACACTTGGAAAACATGGCATATAGTTTCTGGTGCCTCAAAATATCTAAAACAATACAAAGATGCTCAACATGCTCCTCCCTACTCTTGGAGTAGATTAAAATGTCATCAATAAACATAATGACGAATGAATCCAGATTGAATACCCCATTCATCAAACTCATGAATGTCGCTAGCACATTGGTCAGCCCAAACGACATCACTAAGAACTCATAATGCTCATATCGAGTCTGAAATACTATCTTAGAGATGTCATCAGTCCTAATATTTAACTGATGGTACCCTGACCTTAAGTTAATTTTTGAAAATACCAACGCACCCTGCAAGTGGTCAAAGAGGTCATTAATGTGAGGTAAAGGATAGTTGTTATATATGGTGACCTTGTTTAGTTGCTTGTAGTGTATGCACATCCGCATATTACCATCTTTATTCTTCACAAATAATACTGGAGAACCCCAAAGAGAAGCATTGGGATAGATAAAACCTTTATCTAAGAGTTCCTGAATTTGAGTCTTAAGTTCCCTCAATTCTGTTGGAGCCATGTGGTAAGAAGGAATAGAAATTGGGTGAGTGCCCAACTCAGAGTCTATACAAAATTCAATGTCTCTATCCGAAGGCATACCAAGCAAATCCACCGGAAACACCTTCAAAAACTCTGAAACTATTGAAACATAATCGAACGATAGGGACTCCACACTATCATCCTGGAGATGATCCAAGAAGGCGAAACATCCCCTTCCCACTAACTTCCTAGCCTGGACAAATGATATGATTTTATCCAGCTTAGACCTGTACACACCTTCTCACTCTAGTCTATCTTTACCCGAAATCTCTAGAGTCACAATTTTAGTATTACAATTCAACACCGCATGAGATGGAGACAACTAGGTCATTTCCAAAATAACATCAAAATCTAACATGTCCAGAATAACCATATCTACCCAAATCCGTAACCCCACAAACACCGCAGGGAAAGTATGATAAACATGGGTTACTATCACAGACTCTTCAATTGGGGTAGAAACATGAATAGAGGAATCAAAGACATCACAAACCAAATCTAGACCCAAAGCAAAATTCACAGACACATAAGAGTAAGTAGAACCTGGGTGAAACAGTACAGAAGCTATTCTATCAAAGACTAGAATTGTACCACTGATCACTGCGTCTGATGCTTCAGCCTCATACTTCCCTGGAAAAGCATAACAGTGAGATCAGTCATCAATTCGAGCAACTTTCTTAGCTACCTATGCCACACATCTGCCTACGCTACTATTCCCTCTGTTTCCCCGACCTCTCAGAAAGTTACCTCACCCATCTTGTGTTTTACCCCTAGCGTTCTATATTTGAAATCCTCTAACTGATCTGAGTTACTAGGACAAGCCCCCAGCTAACTCTAATAATCTGAATTTGAAATATAAAACTAAAAGATGAAAGCATATCTATCATTCTCGAACTATGAGAACTCACCACTGAAGCTTCTGAGCAAGGACTGGAAATCAAGTTAAACACGTTCTGGATGTTGAACGCCTGAACCTACATCATGATACGATGTAGCACAAAAGTATGTTTCAGTACTTTGGATGTACTTAGTATGCGAGATATATACAAACTTGTGCAACATAAGAACTGAACATAGAAATACATACTGAAACATGTAGCTAATCATGAATACTATAGTATGCTGAACGGAACTAAATAACTAAAATAAATACTCTGTACATGGTCAATGCAATATGAGTCTGGCTGTGGGAGCTCGTATTAACCGACATACCCCAAGCTGAGCTAACTATGGGGCCAACCTGTAACCCTTGATGGAAGTGTGTTTATACCTTGCCAAGGGTACAAAAAAAATTTAACGTGTATCTACTAAACTGATGTCCACAAGGGACAAGGGTGACCAGCCTAATCTAATAGTTGATCCCTTTTATACCTACGGTGGCGCTGTAGTTCATGGACTTGGGGACTGCTACTAAAGGTCTCACCTAATCTGATAGCCAAGCCTTCATCACTTCATCCGCTCAGTACTAAGTCTACTCCCAACTGAATGTAAGTGATGAAATACAGGCTGAAATACTAAATAGCTGAAATACTAAATAGCTCAAATACTGATAATCATCTGAGAACTCAACATACATATACTGAAACTGATGGCATTCTAATTCTGAAGAATAATTGTCTGAACTATCTGACTAGAAAGTATAATTTATGAGTATTGAAATTAACACAAGCTAGGGTTATTGAACTCTGTACATATAACTATGCTAATTCTCCAAGAAACATGCAATAGTTATCACACAAGTAATAAAATCTGAATTGCAATGATTCCCTAAGGTTTAGGAACCCTAGGTCTAAATAACTCATGGAGAACTGAAGAACTGAACTAAATCTAGGGACTCAATAGGTGGAAGGAACCCATTGATGAAATCCCACATACCTGGAGGAGAATCTATGGAGGAAACCCTTGAATTTTTGGGGCTGAGCTTGAAAGAACCTTTTGCTTGTTCTTGGGAGAAACTGTCACCTCTTTTCTCTGGTTCTTTCTAAGTGTCTGATGATTTTTGGGAGAATGGGTGATTTCTGTAGTTTTTGACTAATTAACTAGGCTTGGGATAAGCAAAATGACGTAGCTTAGGCTTTAAAATAGGTAGGAAAAGTCTGAAATGCCCTTGGAAATTTTTAAAGAAAACTGTTGAAATTCACAACTCAGGTTCCATGGATAGGTTCTACGGTTTGTGGAAGCTTCCATGACTCGTGGAACCATGTCGTGGTTCCTGGGCCCTTTTGTCAAGCTGTAAGTCAGAGTTCTGCGATTTAGGTTCATGACCCGTGGATCCGTTCATGGTTTGTGGAACCTTATCATGGTTCCAGAGTAGGAAATCTGAGCTAGTGGAAAAGGGTTCCATGAGGGTGGTCCACTAGGGTGGTCCATGGATCATGGATCTTGCTTGTGGATCATGGGAGTTTATCTCCAGGACTTTTATCACGGGCAGTATCTACGACCCCTAAAAACTTCTATGGTCCATGGTTCCTATTTGAGAACCAAACCTCAGAGGGGTTGGCGTCTGTTCTGAGTTCCACGAGTCCATTCCATGGCTCCTGGACTGTTCCACATCTCATGGATCTGACTCATGGAATGACTGACACTTGAAATTTTTATTTCTTTTTGGTTTTCAGAGTTGAGTCTAGGCTTGGAAATTTTGGGTTGTTACAATATCTACCCCTTGGGATTATTCGTCCTCGAATGAAGACTAAGCAAGCTTAGTTTGGAGGGGAAGATTTGCAATCCCTACTATCTGGGTACTAGAAACTGATATCTTGTTGAATTTAGTTCCATGGATATGCTAACATGCTTAAATGCAAGGATAACTGAGGGACCATGATGTTGATACTAAAATACATAAGAGTAACTGAGGAACTGGAGAGGAAGTATTACCTTAAGCTGAAACTGAATCGGAAGGGAAGAGGTGAGGGTACTTGGCCATCATGGCTTCTTCAGTATCCTAAGTAGCTTCCTCGACGGACTGATTCCTCTACAAAACCTTTACCGAAGCGACTTCCTTATTTCTTAACCTACGAACCTGACGGTCAATAATATTAATTGGGACCTCCTCATAGGTAAGCCTATCCTTTGTAGCCACACTCTCTAAAGGAACAATCGATGCCAGATCACCCACACACTTCTTCATCAAAGAAATGTAAAAGACTAGATGAACCTTGCTAGTTCTGCTGGAAACTCTAACTCATAAGACACATTACCAAACCTTTTCAAGATTCAATAAGGACCTACATATCTGGGACTGAGCTTCCCTTTCTTACAAAACCTCATCACACCATTCATGGGCGACACCTTTAGGAAAACCCAATACTCAACCTCAAACTCTAACTCCCTCCTCCTCACATCAACATAGGACTTCTAACAACTCTGAGCTGTCTTTAATCTTTCTCTGATGAGCTGAACTTTCTTCATAGCCTCATGGACTGAATCTAGACCAACCAAGGTTGGTTTAACTACTTCGAACCAAACAACCGGTGACCTGCATCTAAGCCCATACAGTGCCTCATATGGGGCCATATAAATACTGGAATGGAAACTGTTATTATAGGCGAACTCTATAAGAGGTAGGTGATCATCCCAACTACCCTTAAAATCAATCACACAAGCTCTAAACATGTCCTCTAGGGTCTGAAGGGTACGCTCTGCCAGACCGTCCATCTGCGGATAAAATGCTAAACTGAGATTCACCTGAGTACCAAGACCTTTCTGAAATGATCTCCAGAAATAAGATGTAAACTGATAACCCCTATTTGAGATGATAGACAAGGGAACCCTATGCAACCTGACTATCTTGCTGATGTAGAGCCTAACATAATCCTCTGCGGAATCTGTACTCTTAACAAGCAAGAAGTGAGCTAACTTAGTAACTCTGTCCACTATCCCTCCAATGGAGTCGTGCTGTCTGCGAGTACAAGGTACACCCATAATGAAATCCATGTTGATAACTTACCACTTCCGAGTAGGAATGCTAATATCATGAGTCCAACCTCCTGGTTTCTGATGTTATACTTTCACCTGCTGACAGGTAGGTCACTTAGCCATAAAATCTGCAATGTCCCTTTTCATGTTGTTCGAACAATAGACTTCTCGTAGATCACGGTACATCTTAGTGGCACTGGGATGAATAGAATATCTAGAATTATGGGCTTCTATAAGGATCTACTGCCTCAACTCACCCACATTAGGTATACATAAATGACCCTGGTAGCAAAGCACACCATCTCCCCCTTAGGAGAAAACCTCAACCCTCTGTTGGTGAACTGCACATTTCAACTGAAGTAATATGGGATTGCTGTCCTATTTCTCTTTAACTTCCGCTACCAATGAAGACTCTGACCCATTCTGGACTATTACACCACCATTTTTCATGTCCATGAGGCAAACTCCTAAGCGAGTAAGCCTATGAACATCCCTAGCTAATTCTCTTCTCTCTTTCTCAATATGTGACACGCTACCCATGGACAGTCTATTGAGGGCATCAGCCGCTACATTGGCCTTTCCCGGATGGTATAGAACATTCATATCATAGTCTTTGAGGAAATCGAGCTACCTTCTCTGATGAAGGCTCAACTCTTTATGGGTACACACATATTGTAGGATCTTATGATCAGTGAACACATCTACATGAACACTATACAAGTAGTGTCTCTAAATCTTTAGGGAAAACACAACTACTGTATGCTCAAGGTCATGAGTCAGGTAGTTCTTCTCATTAATCTTACACTGTCTGGAAGCATAGGATATGACCTTACCCTGCTGCATCAAAACACAACCCAGGCCAACCCTGGAAGCATTATAATAAACCACGTAGCCATCTGAACCCTCTGGTAGAATCAGAACGGGAGTTGTAGTCAACCTGGTCTTCAATTCTAGGAAGCTTTTCTCATACTCATCTGACCACTGAAACTTGACCTTTTTTGAGTCAACTTGGTCAATGGGGCATCTATGGATGAAAATCCTTCGACAAACCTTCTGTAGTAAGTGGCTAAACCCAAGAAGCTTCTGATGTCTATCAGAGAGGTGGGTCTGGGCCAGTTCTTCACTTCCTTAATCTTCTGAGAATCAATTTGAATTTCCTCATTAGACACCACATGACCAAGAAAAGTGACTGATTTTAACCAGAATTCACACTTACTAAACTTGGCGAATAACTAGCAATCTTTGAGAGTTTGAAATACCACCCTCAAATGGTTTACATGCTCTTCCTTGATCTGACAATATATGAGTATATCATTGATGAAGACAATAATGAACAAGTCTATATAATGCTTGAACACTCTGTTTATCAAATCTATAAAAGCTACAAGAGTATTCGTTAGTCCAAAAGACATGACTACAAATTTATAGTGACCATACCGAATCCTGAAGGCTGTCTTTGGAATGTCACTATCTCTGACTCTGAGCTGGTAATAACCAAATCTGAGTTCTACCTTAGAGAAACAACTAGTACCCTAAAGATGGTCAAACAAGTCGTCAATCCTGTGGATGGGATACTTATTCTTGATTGTGACTTTGTTCAACTGACGGTAATCGATGGACATCCTGAGAGAACCATCTTTCTTACGCACGAAGAGAACTAGATCACCCCATGGGGAGATGTTGGGTCTGATAAAGCCCTTATCTAGAAGGTCTTTCAACTGTTCTTTAAATTCCATAAGCTTAGTTGGAGCCATTCTGTAAGGGGGAATTAAAATAGGCTGGATATCTAGAAGAAGATCTATTTTGAAGTTGATTTCCCTTTTGGGAGGAACTCTTGGAAGATCATCTGGAAACACTTATGGGAACTCATTCCCCACTGGTACTAAATCAAGGGTTGGGGTTTCAGAGCTTGAATTCTCAACCTAAACAAGATTATAGATATACCCTTTGGAAATAAGTTTTTTGGCCTTAAGGTAAGAGATGAATCGACCTGCAGGAACTTAGGTATTACCCTCACACTATAAGATTGGCTCGTTTGGAAACTTATACCAAACAATCCTAGTTCTACAATCAAGTGAGGAATAATAGAAATGTAACCAATACATGCCTAGAATTACATCGAAGTAAGTCATTTCTAACTCTACAAGATCGGCTGAGGTAACTTTCTGCGAAACTATGACAGGAAAATTTTTGTATAACCGTCTAGCTATAACTGGATCACCAACTGTAGTGGAGACTGAGAAGGGTTCTAGGAGGATTTATGGACTGACACCAAAATTCACTACTATATAAGGAGTTACAAAGCAAAGTGTAGCCCCTAGGTCTAACAATGCATAAATATCTAAATAGAAGACTTGTAACGTACTCATGACCACATCGGGAGAATCCTCCTGGTCTTGTCGAGTCTGAAGGACATATAACCTATTTTAGCTCTAACCACCACCTGTACTAGATGAGGCACTCTGATGAGTGGGGTGACCCACTAAAGGTGTTGTAGAACTGGCCTGATTCTGTAGGCAAACATCCTTACCATTCTTAGAAGCTGCCGGACAGTCCCTCATCATGTGGCCTCGCTTGCCACACCCAAAACAATTCTCTCTACCTACCATACACTCACCCTGGGTGTTTCTACCAAACTTCTTGCAAACTAGATGAGTGCGCCCTCTTGTAAATGTACCTTGGGACTTAGGCACTGGGGCACAAGTAGAAAACGGGGCTAGAGCTGAAGAGTTCTTGAAGAACTGAGAGAGGTTGCCACCATCGGACCTCTGTTGAGAGTTGTTGAAGTCACCCATTCTAGCTCTCTTACTATCTCATCCCCTCTCTTTGATCATCTCCTTTTTGATCTACTGGACATAAGTCACCAACCTAGAAAAATTCATTTCCTTAACCAGCATAGCAGTCTTGCACTTCTAGCACATCACCAAACACACCAGATATGAACTTACTCATACGAGCCCTAGAGTCAGCTACTATTACCGGAGCATACTTAGATAATTGGGTAAACTTGAGTGCGCACCCATTCACACTCATGTCATTCTGCTTCAAGTTGATGAATTCTTGGACCTTGGCTTCCCTGAGCTCAAGTAGGAAAAACCTATCCATAAATGCAGTCTTGAAGTAGTTCCAGTCCACTAGACCTACATTAGCACAATAAGACTCTTTTCACTGCTGATACTAAGTATAAGTCACTCCTTTCGAATGGTAAGCAGCTAAGTCTGCACTCTCGATCAGAGTGACACCCATAATATTTGTCACCTTTTGAATGTCGTCAAGAAATTCCTGTGGATCCTCTTAGGACTTAGACCCATGAAACTCTGAAGGGTTCATCCGAGTGAAGTCTCTGACTCTAGCTGCAGCAGAGTTGGTCTGAGGTGGAGTTGGTTCCACAGTCTGCTGATTGAACTGCGCAGTCATAGCCTGAGAAAGAACCTAAAAAGTAGCCCTGAATTTGACATTAGTGACTTGCTCATTCAGAGGGTCTGATGGTGCTACAGGTGCCTATTGGTTCCCGGTGTTGGCTCTTCTGGGAGGCATTTCCTGTAACGTGTAGAACATGAGTTAGAAGGCGATTAAATAGAGTTCACACTCTATATCATGAGTTAGAAAATAAAGAAGGGAAGTTGTTCCTAGTGACATCTCATAGCCTCTCCCCCATAAGTGTGGCACATTTCACACCCATGAAGAAGACTCTAATTAACGTGGCTTTCAGATACCCTAGGACACTTGAACCTGATGCTTTGATACCAAGTTTGTCACACCCCGAGGCTACTCCCTATATGTAACATGGTGCTTAGTTTCATAAGTGACCCCAATCTAACCCATGATCTGGCATAACTAGCCAATTTCTGATAAAAGATGAACTATGCGGAAAATTTAAAGCATTTAAATATCTGAGATGGGAAAGAAGGCTAACATATCTGAATATAAAATATAAGTAAGAGTATAATGAGTCTAAAAAAAACCAACACTAACAACTCAATACCTTAATCTAGTTCTATGTCTAAAAGCCTCTAACTGATCTGAGTTACTGGGACAAGCCCCAAGCTAACTCTAATAATCGAAAACTGAAATATAAAACTAAAAGATGAAAGCAGATCTATCCTCCTCGAACTATGAGGACTCACCACTAAAGCTGCTAAGCAAGGAATGGAAATCGAGCTAAAAAGAGTCTGGATGTTGAACGCCCGAACCTACATCATGATAAGATGTAGCACAAAAGTATGCGTCAGTACTTTGGATATACTGGGAATGTGTGATATATGCAAAGTTGTGCAATATAAGAATTGAACATGGAAATACATACTGAAACATGAACTTAAGGTTAAGTTGAATGTGGTGACCATGTAGCTAATCATGAATACTATAGCATGCTGAACGGAACTGAATAACTGAAATAAATACTGCGTACATGGTCAATGCAATATGAGTCTGACTGTGGGAGATACTATTAATCGACATACCCCAAGCTGAGCTAACTATGAGGCGAACCTGTAACCATGGATAGAAGGGTATTTATACCTTGCCAAGGGTATAAACAAATCTGACGTGGATCCACTAAACTGATGTCCACAAGGGACAAGGGTGACTAGCTTAATCTGACAGGTGAGCTCTTTTATACCTACAGTGGCGCCGTAGTTCTGGGATTTGGGGACTGCTACTAAAGGTCTCAGCCTAATATGATAGCCAAGCCTTCATCTTCTCAGTACTAAG
>QJPP01002177.1:0-145000 GCA_003996215.1 Jaltomata sinuosa | reverse complement strand
ACCAAGGGTGCTCGGGCATAATCGGGTCTAAAATGGTAATAAAACATATGTGATGCTCGATCCGACCGAGACTAATACCATCTTAAACCAGTAAGAAAATCCATCAAGCACTACGGCCTTGCCAAGTCTAGCAATAGTAGTAAAAATTGATGATAGAAACCATACATAAATCTTTTACCCTAAGAAGATCCACAAATCAAGTCTAAATCATTTCCAAGTCATTTTTGTCGAAAACAGGCCCCTCGGGCCATGCAAGGTTTAGAAAATCAAAACAAGTAGGCCCAAAGCCCAAATCGTAGTAAAATAGGTGAAAATCCCTTTTATATGCATGTAAATGACATGATCAAACACAAATAGCCATCCAGCAGCTCAGAATCAACCTATCAGCCCTACACAGGCTCCAATCGCTCTACAGTACAAATAGCCAGCCTAGTATCACGATAACGATGTCTGGGACTCATGGACACCCTCGAATAGCCCACCATCTATGGTACAGAGTCAAAACAAGGCTACACAGGACCACAAGGGTGATAATATCAAACTACGAGAAATACTACACATAATGGAAGAAAGAAACAGGACGGACATGGAAAGCGGCCAAGGTCTGTAGTGCCAAGCTAGAAATCCCAACCCAAAGATGTCAATTAGTACAATTTTATCCAATATATGAAAAGTCTAGGGAGTTTTGACCGTAACCTACCTGTCGTCCGACGACAAGCTGCTGGGACAACTAGATCCAAGCCCGAATTGCTCCGAGAAGCTCCAAATGATAATCAAACTATCAAAATTATAAATAACATATTAAAATGAGTCTAACGATACCCATAATGCTATAGTAATAGATGGGTCAAAATTTGGGTCATTGACGGGCTTGTGGGCCCCGCAACCCAAAGCTGAAACCAGATGAGCGCATAATGATCACTACACCTCTAAGTCTGCATGCTCTGATTATAGAGAGAATTTAGTCAAGGAAATGGCTCAAACCAGCCAGCCAATTATAAGAACAATTAAAGAATCAAGGAGGCAAATTTAACATACTTAAGCGGATATAACATACCAATAACAATGGACGAACGATCAAGGCCAATAAATTTGCACCCCATCACCAATAATTTAGTCAATACTGAGTTTAGATGAGTTTGGAGCTTAAATCAATAGGGAATTCCTATTTTGGAGTGAAGAAGATAAAGTTGGGAGTTTATATACTTCCTAGGGGTCCTTCATCGCATTGCGAAAGGGCCCCTCATGGTCGCAAGAACCATGCTTGCTAGACCATCGTGATCGCGAGGGGTAGCCACATGGTCATGAAGAATAAAGGAGAACATACCTCATCACGATCGCGATAAGGGACATTACAATCGCGAAGAACAAGGGACCAGGTGCTCCATCGCGGTCATGAAGAAAGAGGCTCGCGATCATGATTAAGTCCTGAGGCCTGCACCTGCAACAACAAAAACTTGTAATATTTCCAGAACTCTAACGGGCATTTAAGGCATAATTGGAAATCGATATTCAAAAACCAATAGTGCTAACAGAGTGGAAACGACGTTCCGGACTTAATGGAATCGATGAAACTTCCATACAAGGTCGTTTCAGAGAAATGTTGATCCAACTCAACACTAACCCACAAGCAACCAAATACTCAAAATGAGCCCGACTCACCCAGAACCTGAACAAAACACCTAACTAACCCAAAATCATCATTCTAGAGCTGATGGAATCATTAGATTTTGAATCTGAAGCTACGATCATTGAAAGTTGACCCAAGTACACGTCTAACTCTAAATGGCCTAAAAATGGAAAAACTAACAAAAAAAAGCATACCAAAAGTTCTCAGGCCTTGACTAAAGGTCCAACTAGACCGAACTCAACGCTCCAGAGCTAATGGAACTATCAGAATTCGATTTTGAGTGCGTTAGCTAAGAATGTTGAATAAAGTAATTGAATTTCTAAGTTTAAGCTCTAAAATCGTAAAATGTCCATAACGACCAAACAAATGGCCAGAGCACCAAACCATTGATCCTGGAAGCCATAAATGACTTGGGGCTGCTAAAAAAGGATCTAACAGTACAAGGAAGGCGTAAACACAAAATTGACCGTAAGGGTCATTACATTATCCACTACTAAAAGGGATTTTTGTCCTTAAAAGTCAAGAAGAAAGAGGTACCTGAAGGCTCAAACAGCTACAGATATTGGGCCCGTATATCTCTCTCGGTCTCCCAAGTAGCCTCCTTGACCGGACGATGCCTCCACTGAATTTTCACAACCATAATCTCTCTAGATCTCAATCTCCTAACATCTCTGGCCAATATAGCAACAGGCTCCTCAACAATGGACAAGCTCTCATCCAACTGAACCGACTCCCAATGAAACACATGAGACTCATCTAGAATATACCAGCGCAACATCAAAACATGAAATACATGATGTATAGCTAAAAACATCGGAGGAAGGCTAACTAATAGACAACACTACTAACCCTCTGGAGAATCTCAAACTGCCCAATGGACCTGGGGCTAAGCTTTTCCCACTGACCAAATCTCATCACGCCCTTCATGGGAGATACTCGAAGGAATACCAGGTCATAAACACTAAAATCTAAGGCATAAAGTCTATAATCAGCATAGCTCTTCTTCCTACTCTGAGCTGCTCTAAGTTGATCCTGAATTACCCAGACCCAGTCTAAGGAATCTCGACGTAAATCTGTACTCTGAGGTCTAGACTCCAACCCATCAAACCAACCAATAAGCGATCTGCAATGCCTACCATACAATACCTCAAAAGGTGTCATGCCAATGCTCGAATGAAAGATATTATTATACACAAACTCGGTAAAAGGCACAAACTGATCCCAACAGCCTCCAAAGTCAAGAACATAAGCCCAAAGTATATCCTCCAGGACCTGAATAGTCCTCTCGGACTGGCCATCTGTCTAAGGGTGGAAAAAAGTACTAAGCTAAAACTCTGTACCCAAATCTCACTGAATAGCCCTCCAAAACTGAGATGTGAACTGAGTGTTGCGGTCTAAAATGATAGAAGCTGGGACCCCATGCAACCGAACAACCTTACGAATGTAGATCTGAGCTAACCTCTCAGCACCGTAAGAAGTATGAACCGACAAGAAATGGGCTAACTTAGCCAGCCTATCAACAATCACCCAAATAGAGTCAAACCCCCGAGAAGTACGAGGAAAACCAACAATAAAGTCCATAGTAATCCCTTCCTACGTCCACTCAAGAATGGGAAGTCGCTGCATCAAACCACTATTTCTCATATGCTCAAACTTAACTTCCTGACAATTCAATTATCGAGATACGAAAATTTTCTACATCCCGCTTCATACCACTCCACCAGTAAAGCTGTCTCAAATCTCTATACGTATTTGCCACACTCGGATGAATGGAGTATCTAGAATAATGGGCCTTGTGAAGTATCAACTGAATCAAGTCTCCAACTCACAGAACACAAAGACGACTGTCGAACCTCAGAATACCATCAGAACCCAAAGTAGCTCGGTTAGCCTCACCCCAAACTACCTGATCACGAAGGTCACATAATCTTTGATCCTCAAACTGTCGGCTCTAAATCTGATCAACTAGAGTAGAATGAACCTCAATACAGGCAAAAACTCTGCTAGGATCTAACAAGTCAAGCCTAACAAAATGATTAGCCAAGTACTGGATGTCCAAGGCTAACGGTCGCTCAGAAACTGAAAGTGAAGCTAGGCTGCCCATATTCACTGCCTTCTGACTCAAGACATCCTTTACCACGTTTGCCTTACCCGGATGGTACAGAATGGTGAAATCATAGTCCTTCAGTAGCTCAGTCCATGTCCTCTGCCTCGAGTTAAGCTCTCACTGACTCGTAATGTACTGAAGACTATGATGATCAATGAATATCTAACAGTGAACCCCATACAGATCTTGAGTGCGAAAACTACCGCCGCCAACTCCAAGTCATGGGTGGGGTAGTTGCACTCATGAACCTTTAGCTGCCTTTACGTACGCTATCACCCGACCCTGCTATATCAATACATATTTAAGACCAACCCAGAAGCATCATAATACACTGAAAAACTCTGACTCTCAACCGGCAAAGTCAAGAAGTTGAAGTCAACAAGGCCTTAAGCCTCTGAAAGTTATCCTCGCACTGATCTGACCTCTGAAATGGGACATCCTTCCTAGTCAACCCTGTCAAAGGTGTTGCTATGGAAAAAAAAACCCTCTATGAACCGTCTGTAGTACCCTGCTAATCCAATAAAGCTGCAAACTTCATTAGGAGTAGTAGGTCTAGGTCAATCACGAACCATTGAAATCTTACCCCGGTCCACTCTAATCCCATCCTTAGACACCACGTGTCCTAGGAATGAAACTGACTCAAGCCAAAACTCATACTTTGAGAACTTGGCATAAATTCGATGATCTCTCAAAGTCTGGAGTATAATCCTTAAGTGTTGCTCATGCCTATCTCTACTCTGCGAGTATATAAGAATGTCGTCTATGAAGACTATTACAAAGAAGTCCAAATATGGGCTAAGCACCTTGTGCATCATATCCATAAAGATTGCGGGGGCATTAGTCAACCCAAAAGACATCACTAAGAACTCATAGTGTCCATAACATGTCTTGAATGATGTCTTAGCGATGTCTTCCGCCTTAATCCTCAATTGGTGGTAGCCTGACCTCAAATCTATCTTTGAAAAAATGGTTGAACCCTTGAGTTGATCAAATAAATCATCAATACACGGCATCGAATTCCCATTCCTCAAAGTAACCCTATCCAGTTATTGATAATCAATACACATCCGCATCGACCCATCCTTCTTCTTAATAAACAGAAAAGGAGCACCCCAAGGCGACACACTTGGTTTAATAAACCCCTTAGCTAACAAATCTTGAAGCTACTCCTTAAGCTCACTCAACTCAGTTGGAGCCATACGGTAAGGAGAAATAGAAATGGTCCTGGTGCCCGGCTCTAACTCAATGGATAAATCGACATCTCTCTCAGGTGGAAGGCCTAGCAAGTCAGTTGGGAACACATTTAGGAAGTCTCTAACCACAGGGATAGACTCAGGGTAAGAAGGGTCGGCACTAGCATCTCAGAAATATGCTAAGTAGGCCAAACACCCTCACGAAATCAACTTCTTAGCTCGAAGACAAGAGATGATCCTTGACGGTGGGCGGCTGACAGAACCCTTCCACACAATCGAGGATACACCAGGCAAAGCTATGGTAATAGTCTTGGCATATCAATCCAAGACCGCATGGTGAGGGGATAACCAGTCCATGCCCAGAATCACGTCGAAATCTACCATATAGACTATCAACAGGTCACCCCAAGTCTCCAAATCACCCACAGTAATCATGTAAGATGTCACAATCTGATCCACTACTAAAGAATCTACTACTGGGGTCAATACAGATACATACACAAATAATGGCTCACTAGCCAACCCCAGATAAGGCATAAAATAGGCAGATACATATGAACAAGTAGATCCACGATCAAATAAAAAATAAGTCGGCCGATGGCAAATAGAGATCGTATCTGTAATCACAGCATCCGAGGCATCTGCCTCCAATCTCCACGGGACTGCATAGAACTGATGACGACTACCACCTGACCGACCGCCATCCTTACCACATGTCCTACCTCATAGGCTACCACCTCTACCCTAACTACCACCTCCTCGAGTAGGTGGCTGAACTGCGCGAATAAACTGAGCTGGTAGAGTGGAAAGCTGAACTGTACCCCGCTGAGGGTAATCTCTCACAAAGTGACCAACAACACCACAAGAATAACAATCCTCTGATGACCTACCCTATCGAGATGAACCAGCAAAACCAATATGGACACAACGACCTGATGCCCCAGAATCTGTACCTCTCGATGACTGACCATTATAGCCCTGCTAGCTACTCTGACCCTGCTCACACTGTGAACCACCCACAGACTGAAGAAGCCTGAACCGGTCGACTAGACTGACCCTGGTGCCTCTGTGGCTGATAACCTCGGCCCCACTAGCCTGAACCTCTACCACCATAACAAGAACCACTGTAACTACCCTAATGTCGAGGCTTTTATCTCAAGCCTTGGTGTCATGATAACGCGAATCCTATCTAGTATGGGCATAGTCTGCAATAGCCTAGAATGACCGACCACTAGCAACCAATATCTTTGCAGGCTCTTTAAATTCTCTCTGCAACCCCCAAACAAATCTATGGACCCTGTCAGACTAAGTTGGCATAATCATGGCCCCAAATGGAGCAAGCTAATGGAGATGGGTCTCATACTCTGAGACGGTTATAGTATCCTGAGTAAGTCTAGTGAACTCCTCTCTTCGACGTTCATTGTTGCTCTAAGGTAAGAACTTGGCCATAAAGGCCTCATAAAACTCGGACAAAGTCAAAGGAGGTGATGATCATGGTCTGCAAGCAACTTGAGCCCTCCACCATAACTTAGTTGGGCCCTGTAGCTGGTAAGTAGTATAATCGACCTTGTGAGTCTCCAACAAACCCAAATGATGCAACATATCCTCACAAGTAGTAATAAAATCATATGGGTCCTGTCCAGAAGCACCAGCAAATATCGGAGGGGCCAATCTCAAGAATCTACCCAACGTCTTCTGCTCTATCTCTATCATAGTTGGGCGAGGAGCAAGAGGCTGTGAAAATGATGGGACCAGAATAACCTCAGCACAGGGAGCCGCAGTAGCAGGCTGAACTCGGTACACCCAGGGCTGTCCCCTGAGCAAATGTATGCGCCACCTCAGAAGAACACTCTCCAATCATAACCAATAGCTGCAATAGTAAAACCCAAACATCTAAAGACTGAGGTGGGGCTAAAGCTGACACAGGAGCTGATACTGAAGCTGGTACGGGAGCTGGTGGTACCTGGGTTTTCCCCGGGTCCATATGTTGCTGCTCATAAATTAATCCTGGCTCGTACTCATGCTCGGGCTCTATCTCAACTCTAGCAGCTCTAGCAGGTGCCGCTGCTCAGAGACATCCTCGACCCCTACCTCTACGACCTCCTCGGTCCATAGCTGGAGTCGGAGGCTCATCTCAGCTTGACGTTGGTGATCTCATATGAACCATATGCAGAAGAATGAATAAGAATAAGTGAGATTTCAAGGAAGTTCAAGGATACCACGCACGATACAGAAGCAAGGAAAGAGTCATATTTCCTGGGATGTCACTATAGCCTCCCGAAGATAGAGTATGGACGTCTTCACCGCAATCCATAGGACTCTACTAAATATTGGCTCCTATACCGATGATACCAGTGAACCTAGGCTCTGATAACAAGATGTCACGACCTGATTTCTCAGTTATGATGACACCTATAACTAACCAATAGGTGAACCAATCCCCGTAACTCAAAATAGTTAGTAATGGGCTACTATCTAACAAGTAAGCAGAAGAACAAGTAATATAAATTGAAACAAGGGTTATACAAGAAGAAAAGTAACAACAGGAGTATATATATAACATACGGAATCTAAGCCAACACCCAAAACCTGGTATCATGGAATATAAGAGCCGTATCTACATAAGGAGTACAAAAAGGACCCAAAATAATACATATAATTCATGTCTCCGAAGCTAAGAGAGTAAAAAATATACAAAGGATAAACTAAAGTCAAGCTCCAGTCGCCAAGAGCTCACCCTCAGTCTGGGATGGTCCGAAATCTCCAATCACGAATCTCCCACAAACTAGTGGCAATGGCTCATACTAGGATCTGCACCAGAAGATACAGAATGTAGTATGAGCACCAAATGCGAAGCAAATGGTACCTAGTAGGTATCATAGGCCGACTGGACACATATAAGATAAAAGCATAGTTATAGGTAGAATAAAATCAAATAGTCACAGAATCGATGAAGAAGTACACAGAAACTATCCCAGAGGGAAGATAGCAGAAAGCAACATACAAGGCTAGCAAATAGAATATAAACGCAACAGGCACAGGTGGAAGTAAGAAATGACGTACCTGGGGTCCTTGCAATAATAGTATATATATTGTAAGTTTAGAATGGGTGGTATACTGGTAACTTTAGGTAGACAAGAAAGGGAGAAGAAGAATAAATACAGTCATGCTCGGAAAACAGGATTTAACAACCCAACTAAGCACACAAATCTAAAGTCAAGGAACTAACTATCTTTCAGTATCCAACCTCATATACAACCAGGACAGGAAATAATGTCACGATAGAGTAACAAAGAGTCTACCTACAGCCCCCCAGCTGCCCATTCAACCGAGGACCATACAACCGGAGCGTACACTCAACAAATAGCAAACAGGGATGTGTCTCAAAAAATGAATGATATGATGCATGATGATCTCAGTGTTGTACAGAAACTCTATATGTACCTTCCCTAGCGCCGAACATGCCCAGCAGGTATGTTCCATGGAAGGACTCTACCTTTATACCTCTACTCCACCATATACTCCTCCTCCGGCACTCGCAGCCCAAGGCCCCTGGTTTGGATCGACAAGGTCCATGGAGGTCTCGAACCCAATACTATAACTCAATCTCAAAAATATCATCTGGAGTAGGTCCGAATCTAAGTTGGAGACTTAAATCTTAAATATGCATGTCTAGACTCTATCTAGGTCTAAAACAGTGGAAAACGTCGCAAAAATCCCACCAAGGGTGCCCGGGCATAACCGGGTCTAAAATGGTAATAAAACACCTCTGATGCTCGGTCCAACCGAGACTAATACCATCTCAAACTAGTAAGAAAATCCATCTAGCACTACAACCTTGTTGTGTCTAGCAATTGTAGTAAAAACTGATGATAGAAACCATACTTAAATTTTTTTACCCCAAGAAGATTCACAAATCTAGTCCAAATCATTTCCAAGTCATTTTCATCAAAAACGGGCCCCAGGGACATGCAAGGTTTAGAAAATCAAAACAATTAGGCCCGAAGACAAACCTTAGTAAAATAGGTGAAAAATCCCTTTTATATGCATGTAAATGACATGATCAAACACAAATAGCCATACAACAGCTCACAATCAATCTATCGACCCTACACAGGCTCCAATCGCTCTACAACACAGATAGCCTGTCTAGTATCACGATAACGATGTATGGGACTCACGGACACCCCCGAATATCCCACCACATATAGTCCAGAGCCAAAACAAAGACACACAGGACCACAAGGATGATAATATCAAACTACGAGGAATACTACATACAACAGAAGAAAGAAACAGGACAGACAGGGACAACGGCTAAGGTCTTTGGTGCCAAGCTAGAAATCCCAACCCAAGGATGCCAATTAGTATAATTTTATCTTATATATGCAAAGTCTGGAGGGTTTATACTGTAACTTACTTGTCATTTGATGACAAGGTGCTGGGATAAGGAGATCCAAGCCTAAATCGCTCTGAGAAGATCCGAATGATAATCAAACTATCAAAATCATAAATAACACATTAAAACGAGTCTAACAATACCTATAATGCTATAGTAAAGCTGGGTCAAAATTCAGGTCACTGACGGACCCGTGGACCCTGTAACCCGAAGTCAAAACCAGATGAGCGCACAATGATCACCACACCTCTAGGTGTACATGCTCAGATTATAGAGAGAATTTAGTCAAGAAAATGGCTCAAACCATCCAGCCAACTATAAGAACAATTAAGGAATCAAGAAGGAAAATTTAACGGATTTAAGCAGATAAAACTTACCAATAACAATGGAGGAATGATTAAGGCCAAGAAACTTGCACCCCAACAACAAGAATTGAGTCAAAACTGAGTTTAGACGAGTTTGGAGCTTAAATCAATGGGGAATTCATAATTTGGAGTGAAGAAGATGAAGTTAGGAGTTTATATATTACCCAGGGGTCCTTCATAGTGATCGCAAAGAGACCCCTTGCAGTCGCGAGGACCACGTTGGCTAGACCATCACGATTGTTAGGGCTAGCCACGCGGTCGCAAAGAACAAAGGAGAACATGCCTCATTGTGGTCGTGATAAGGGATGTCGCAATCACGAAGAACAAGGAACCAGGTGTTTCATCGCGGTCGCGAGGAAAAAGGCTCACGATCACGATTAAGGCCTGAAGCCTGCACCTGCAATAGCAAAAACCTACAATATTTCCAGAACTCTATGGGGCATTCTGGTACGATCAAAAACTGTACTCAAAAACTAATAGTGCTAATAGAGTGGAACCGACGTTCTGGACTCAACAGAATCGACAAAACTTCCATACGAGGTTGTTTCAGAGAAATATTGACCCAAGTCTATATTAACCAACAAGCAACCAAACACTCGAAATGAGACCGGCTCACCCGAAACCCAAACCAAACACCTAACTAACCAAAAATTATCATTCCAGAGCTGATAAAATCATCGTATTTTGAGTCTGATTCTCCGGTCATTTAAAGCTGACCCAAGTTACACATCTAACTCCAAATGGCCTGAAAATAGAAAAAACAACCAAAAAACTATATCGAAAGTTCTCAGGCCTCGACTAAAGTTACAACTACTCAACGCTCCGGAGCTAACATAACTGTGAGAATTCGATTTCGAGCGCGTTAGCTAAGAATGTTGACTAAAATCAATGAATTCCTAAGTTTAAACTCTAAAATTGAGAAATATCCATAACGACCAAACGAACAGCTAGGGCACTGAACCACAAGTCCCAGTAAGTTATAAATGACTTGGGGCCACTACAGGAAGGCTCTAACAGTACAAAGAAGGTGTAAACGCGAAAATGACCGGAAGGGTCATTACAATATATCGAGAAAATTAAACTCGTGCCATTTGAAGAAACTTGAAAAGTTCCTATTAAGATTTTAGAGAAAAAAATATCTCCTTCATTTGTTGAGCAAAGCAAGGTTGGAAGAAGAGCATCGAAATGGCGAAGAGTAATTGAGAAATTATTTCCAACCAAAAAAAATAAATATTTCATATACAAATGATTGAACACAAAAATACTACATCCTCCGAGCGAAATGCTCCATAGGAACACATTTGATCTTATTGTTATTTTTATAATTTATGAACACATTTGATCTTATTGTTGTTGTTGTTATTTGTGAATATATTTGATCTTATTGTTGTTGTTGTTATTATTTGTGAATCTGTTCATATATTCAATTTTCATGAAATTGCATGTTATACTGTCTAGAAGATTCAGCAGATTACAACAATTGCTAGAAAATTCTCAATAATTGCTCAATTGATCGTCTATTATTTCTCAGCAACTTGTTAACTTGCTATAACATATTTCAGTAATTGTTATGAAAATTTTAGCAACTAATTCACTTGCTATAGCAGATTCGATTAAATGTGATTGATACAATTAATTAATAATTAATTTACTCATTTTAGGTTGATTATATGCGTAATTACTTAATTGATCGTCCAGTATATCTCCAATTACTATTTTATTATATAAGACCACTATTAAATCTAGCTTTTAGATTTAAATTAGACAAATATCACCCTATTTATTATTAAATATGATTGATCAAATCAATCAATGATATCATTTACCTCAATTTTAGTTGATTACATGTGCAATTGCTATGAAATTTTCAGCAACTAACTTACTTGTTGTAGCATAATGCAACAATTGCTATAAAACATTCAACAACTAGCATATAACAACACTAGTTGTACCATATTTCAGTAATTGTTATAAAATATTCAACAACTAACGTACTTGTTATAGCATATTTCAACAATTGATATGAAATATTCAATAATTAACGTACTTGTTATAGCATATTTCAGCAATTGTTATGAAACGTTCAGCAACTAACGTACTTGTTGTATCATATTTCAGCAATTGCTATGAAAGTCCTAGCAATTAACTTACTTGCTATAGCAAATTCACTTAAGATCACAATCAAATCTAACTTTTATTCTTAAATAAGACTAACACCACTCTATTTATCATTAAATATAATTGATACGATCAAATAATAATTAATTTACTCAATTTAGATTGGTTACATGCGTAATTGCTTAATTGATCGTCTAGTATATCTCAAATTACTACCTCATTGTGTAAGATCACTATCAAATATAGCTTTTAGACTTAAATTAGACTAACACCATCCTGTTTATCATTAAATATGATCGATACAATCAAGTAATGATCAATTTACTCAATTTAAGTTTATTACATGCGTAATTGCTTAATTGATCGTCTAGTAGATCTCAAATTACTATCTTATTATATACGATTACTATCAAATCTAATTTTTAGACTTATAATAAACTAATACCACCCCATTTATCATTAGATATGATTGATCCATTTAACTAATAATTAATTTACTCGATCAATATCGATTTATATATGCAATTGCTCAATTGATCGCATAGTACTTGCCTAATTATTATCTCATTGTATAAGATCACTATTGAATCTAGTTTTTAGTCTTAAATTAGATTAACACCACCTCATTTATCATTAGATATGATTGATTTATCTAACTAATGATCAATTTACTTGATCAATATCGACTTACATGTGCAATTGTTAGGAGAGTCTCAACAAGTAGCCAACTTGCTAAGGCATTTTACAACGATTGCTAGGAGAGTCCTAGAAAGTAGCTAACTTGCTGAAGCATTTTACAGCAAGTGTTAAACAATTTTCAGCAAGTAGTTAACTTGCTGAGGTGTTTTATAATAATTTTTAGGAGAGTCACAACGAGTAGCTAACTTGCTAACACATTTTATAGTAAGTGCTAAAAACAATTCAGCAAGTAGCTAACTTGTTGAGGTATTTTATAGCAATTCTTAGAAGAGACCAAGCAAGTAGTCAATTTACTAAGGCATTTTACAGTAATTGCTAGGAGAGTTACAACTAGTAGCTAACTTGTTGGGGCATTTTACAGCAAGTGCGAAACAATTTTTAGCAAATAGCTAACTTGTTGAGGTATTTTATAGCAATTTCTAGGAGAGTCCCAGCAAGTAGCCAACTTGCTGAGATATTTTGCAATAATTTCTAGGAGAGTCCCAGCAAGTAGCTAACTTGTTGATGCATTTTACAGCAAGTGCTAAAAAAAATTCAGTAAGTAGCTAACTTGCTGAGGTATTTTATAGAATTTTCTAGGAGAGTCCCAGTAAGTAGTCAACTTGTTGAGGCATTTTACAGCAATTATTAAGATAGTTCATTAAGTAGCTAACTTGTTGAAGCATTTTACAGCAAGTGCTAAAATATTTCAGCAAGTAGCTAACTTACTTATGTATTTTACAGCAATTTCAAGGAGAGTTCCAACAAGTAACTAACTTGTTGATGTATTTTATAGCAATTGCTATTAAATTCTCAATATAACTCAACAGTTGGTACAATAAGATTTAACAATTGAAAAATAATAAACACAAATTATAATATTATATAGATTCTAATATTCAACGCAATAACTAATATTTAAATACATCTTTGAAAAACTCATCTCTTATTCCAAATTCTTCTTCTTCTTCTATAGACTGCTCCAAACCCTCATCCAGTTGTCTAGGGCTTGATGGTGTCTCACTCTCAACAATGGCATGCTCAACAAGATTTGTCAATTGTGTTTCATACATATCTTTGTTTTGTTGTTCTTCATCCCTTTTTGTGTACTAGTTTACTTTTTCTTTGAACTTCTAGTAGGAACATCATCTCTAATTTTTTTATTTTTATTTTGAGCCATTTAATTTATTCACCTGAGACAAAATAGAAATAATCTATTCATTTAATCTATCATTCTAAATAATGAGGAAAGTGGCAATTCTGAAGTTGATGAAGCAACAGTTATAGCAAATGCTAAAATTGTTATAGAAACTCTAGCAGTTGTTATACATACTTCAACAGTTGTTGCAATAAATTTAGAAATTTAGCAAACCTACTATAGCAACCTCAGCAACTGCTTCATCTTTTCACAACAAGTTTTGAGATTGTTGCAGCAAATGCATATTTTTCAAGCTCAATACAAAAATAACAACCAACCACCAATACTAATCACAAGAACATACTTTTTTTCTCACAAACACTACAACAATAACAAGGAATAACATATTTAAGAACACAACACAACAAGAACAATCCAAAAAAGTTATCTTTTTCTTTTTATTCTTCTTCTTCAATTTACTACAGTTGAGTGAAGCAGCTGCTGAAGTTTCTACATCAGTTGCTTTACTCAACTGTTTCAGAAAGTTCAACAGTTGTTGTAAGTACTTTAGCAGCTACTGTAAGTACTTTAACAACTACTTCATTTATTCACAGAAAGATCTGGGGAACCAACCACCAACACCAACCCACCACCAACTGCAAGAACATAATTTTTTTTCTCTCAAAGAGTACAACAACTTCAAGAACAACATATTTTCTCAAAAAGAGTATAATAATAATCAAAGAACAACAACATATTTAAGAACACACCATAATAAGAACAACCTAAGAATATATTTATTAAAGTATGCAATAATAAAATATATAAAATCCATATACTTTTTATTTTTTTTTAACCTAAATCATCATTTTCACAAGAAAAATTGAAACCCTAACTATGAGAGAAAAGAAAAGTATTTTATCTTTAAAAATTTTTGAGATGAAACCATAACAGTGAGAGATAATGATGGTAATAAGTACGTCGGAGATGAAGAACACAGAGAAGAAAAGAAAATAGAGTAGAAGAAGATGAGGATGATCAAAGTTGAGAAGTTTTTTTTCTCTGATTTTGAATCCTAAGGAAGAAGAAAAGAAAATTTTAAAATTGAAGGGAAACCGTTTTGGGGGAGCTTAAAAGGAGAGAGTTGGTTATTTTTGTATTTTATTAAAGTTTAAGAAGTTTTTAAAAATATATTTTACCCCCTGCTTAACTTAATCTCTAATTAGTAGAAGCTTTGAGCTTAGCTAGTCAAACTTGTCACCAATTTTAATTTCAAAACTTATTTGTCACCTTACACTCAATTTTCTCATGTTAATGTATGTCGTCTTGTTTACAAAAGATGAAAAATTGGTAGACTTCTTTATAAGACTCAAGGAAATATGATATTTATTTTTATAGTCCCTCAATCTATAAATCCTTAGATTTTTTTAGACACTATTTAACACATGAATTACTATGATGAGATCGTTAGGCAAATTACCTTTAGTATGTGTTTATGCTTAATTATTAGAAGTTACCTCAATGTATTCGTTATCTATTAGAATCATGACTAAAGAAGTCAATCTGACTTGCATAAATTGCTCAAACAATGCATTTAATTTATCTTTGTGTGCTCTTTAGGACTTTATGATAAATCTCGTGTCTTGATCATTTTGAATTCTCTAAAGAGAAAAATAAAAAGGATATGATTGTGCTAAAACCATCTCGTGAACAAGATGATTACTTGGTTTTTTTTCACAATCTGATACATGGCCCCTCTTTTTGATTTATTGAATATCGTTTAAAGGATTTCCTCATACTAATCTATATCTTTTTACTTTCCATGTGACCCTTGACAAGTCCACACTTAGACTCAAAATATTCATCCTTGCATTTTCAAGTTGGGCCTTAGAAGCCCAACACATTTTCATTGAGTCAACCCTAATTTCAACTCCTAAAAGACTGAGATACATGTCAAAGGGACTGGCTATAAGAGATATACATATTTGGAAGCTGATATACATGGAAAGGGAAGTAAATATACAGGTTTCAAGACAAGTATAAAGTCAGTATACAGAAAATTGGAAGCAAACATAAAAGGACTTATAGGGAATATACATAAAATAGTTATTTATATGTACACAGATGCAAGTGTAAAAATGGGCTAAAAAATTCATTATATTCAAGTCCAATATTTGGACAACAACCAGAAATGGGCCAAAAAGCCCACTTCCTCTCTTCTCTCTCTTTTTATTTGTAATTTATTTGATTATTTGTATAACTGTAACATTAATTTAATTAGTCTAAATAGATCCCCTCAAGTGTGCCATGTTTACTTTATCCATGTTTCATTTTATTCACAATTATCACATAGATTATCTTATCATTCAAACTAAGTAAATGAAGGATCTCGTGTTAATTCTGCTAAATACGTGTCCAAGTTGGATTTTTCTCACTAAGTGTTCAAAGAAGTTTTTTCTCCCTTTTGCTTAATAAATTTTCACATAGCAAATTACTTCTTTCCCCCAAATCGATCTTCAAATAAGTCGAGAGGCTTTTCTAATATTAATTCCTTCAAAATTAGACTAAAATGAATTCTTAATTTTCTTTTACTAAAGTAAGTCCTTTCTTCAACTAGATTCTAAATGATCTCAACTCTTTTTATAAAACAAATTAGGATAAATTACCTAAAAAACTAAAAATCCCTACCATATCTACTATTTCTCTCATCAATTTATTTTAATTACTTAATATACCGCATCTTATTAGAAACTCTCTTTTTTTATCAGATACATCACCAAAGCAGATACCTTCTCACACGGCATAAAATATGCTCCTCCCAAATTTAAATAACCCAAATCACGATTAATCGTATCTTCACTCTCTTCCTTCTCTTCTCTTCTTCCTTTGTTAAAATAAACTGGGCGAAGAATTACTTGAGAAGCACGTCATCGATGGCAGAGGTTTTTGCCGACAACGAAGGTGTTGTGTTCCTTATCCGCGAATGTTCTTATGGCTATTTAAGTGCATAGATATATAATTTATTATTCATGATTCTAGTGTATATAGATTTCTATTTTGGAAAGAACTTCACCTACTATAAATGGGGCTTTCAATTGGATTTGAAATGCAAATGTTCTCATTTATGCAGAAGAAAGTCTCATGGCGGTGACAGAGCTATTTTCTCAGATGCGAATCTCTCTTTTCGATTATTCATAACAACTACTTTGACCACAGTGGATGAGAACTCCCAAAAATTATACAGCTTAATGGGTACTCAATGTTCTGATACTCAGCCACACCTAAGTGTTCAACAGGCTACCCGGTCTACCCCAAGACTCATCCTTATGCTTATTAACATAATTAATCCTTGACCATCATTAGTACACTTAATGACAATAAAACATGAACTCATCACCTATTTTACATAGTCCGGACCCACTCGGATCACCCCCTAACACATCTAGGTGTTAACATGACAACCTGGTCTACACCAAGACCTAACTCATAACATGATGTAACACCCCAGCCCACACTAAGACCAAACTAATAACATAATATAATAACCCGGCCTACACAAAGACCAAACTCATAACATGACATAACAACCTAGCTTACACCAAGACTAAACTAATAACATGATATAACAACCCGGCCTACACCAAGACCAAACTCATAACATGACATAACAACCCGGCCTACACCATAACAACTGCCTACACCAAGACCAAACTAATAACATGATATAACAACCTGGCCTACACCAATACCAAACTCATAATATGACATAACAAACCGACCTACACCAAGACCAACACAACAGTTATACAACAGTTCCCGGCCACTCAAGGACTACCAAACAATATCAGTTTTTAATAAACAACCTGGTCCACTCATGGAACCAATATCAGGTATTACATTCAGTAAAACAACCCGGTCCACACACGAACCAATAACAATCAATGTAATACAAAGTCAACATGCAATACGCAATAAAGTGAACCCATAACAGGCATGGTACCTGAGCCAACCAAATAGTAACATGTACCAGGCTTGGTACCCGAGCCAACCAATTAGTAACCTGTTCTAGGCGTGGTACCCATGCCAACCAAATAGTAACATGTACCAGACGTGGTACCCGAGCCAACCAATTAGTAACCTGTACCAGGCGTGGTACCCAAGCCAACCAATTAGTAACCTGTACCAGGCGTGGTACCCGAGCCCACCAAATTTCAATAACAACAGTCAATAGATGAACACACACGACTTGTAAGACCAACAAGTAAACACAATTCAACACAGACTGTAAACAGGAACCTAGACATTTCACACAACTTTCCTAAGCAATGTAAAGCATACAATCACTTAGACATGAGTACATGGATATATAACATTCACGGAAAATAATAAGTCATTACCTACCCTTTCCGGGTACAACTACAAACCATCAATTCCCGTCGGAAGACTATTCCCCGGTTCACCCTTTTTATTTTATCATGTAACTAGCGATTTCCCTTTTTAGATAAACACACAAGCATGCGACTCGTTTCCCTTTTTTTAACCTTAGCCAGACCACCGCGAAGCCTAAAGCAATAAACATTCCTGAAACCCCACCTAGGAGCTTCCTATTCCCGTTTCCCGTGCTCCCAAGCACTCCCATGGTTCCCCGAACCTTCCCGACATGCTAGTCCCTCAATCCATCATTTTATGTAAATAATATAATTAAGCTAACCACATAATACCATTCATAAACCCACCATTTACTCCGTACATCCTACAAACAACACAACAATTCTTGAATCCGCCAGACTCCGTGCCCGGAGGCCTAAAACATGGATTCTCCATTTCTACTATACAAAGTATGGAAAGTAAACAGGTCTAACTACTCATAAAACCTATCCTAACTGGACGCCAAGCAGCTACAACCGTGCATTTATGGCTCCGTGGAGGCATTCCTGGCAGTTCTGCATACCTGAATTTGTGGTTTCGTATCCCTTTTACCAGAATTCCTCCTCCCCATGGCTCCCAAGCCTTGGAGAAGCCTAGAAGGGTTTTTGGAATAACTCTCTCCTGTTTTGGGGGTTGAAGAGAAGAGAATAAAATTAAAACCCATTTCTGGGTTCTCTGTTCCCGTCGCGCCGCTATAGAGGTCTCCACTCCGCTATAGCGGTTTCGATATGTCACGACCCAATTTCTCGGTCATGATGGCACCTACAACCCCCGGTAGGTGAACCAATCCCCGTAGCCCAGAACAGTTGGTAATGGGCTACAATCTAACAAATAAGAAAACAAGACGAAGAGAACAGATAAAAGGACTATAAATATATACATATGCGGAAACTAAACCAAACCCCAAGACCTGGTATCATAGTATAGAGCCAAAACTACATACATGGAGTGCAAACGATCCAGACAATATATACAAATGTCTCTTAATGGTAATAGAGTACATGAAACTAAAGATAAACTAAAGTTAAGCTCCGATCGCCAAGAGCTCACCCACAGTCTAAGGTAGTCCCCAACAGATCTCCAAGCACGAATCACAGTGATCTAACGGCGATGGCCCACGCTAGGATCTGCACCCAAAGATGCAGGGGGTAGGGGTGAGCACCAAATGCGAAGCATAAGGTACCCAGTAGGTATCATAGGCCGTCTGGGCACATATAAGATAAAAGCGTAGTAACAGACAGAATAGAAGCAAGCAGTCACAAAAATCAACGAAAGGTACACAGGAACTAGCCCAGAGGGAAATCAACAGAACCACATGTGAGGCCAGTAAGCAGAATATACACACCATAGGCACATGTGAAAGTAAGAAATAACGCACCTGGGGTCCTTGCAATAACAGTGTATACATAATAAGTTTACGAAATGGACGGTATACCGGTAACCTCAAGTGTAAGAAGAAGAGAGAAAGAGTAATGATAGGCATGCTCAGGGATATGAATCAAACTCAACTAATCATATCAATCTCAAATCCAGAAACTAACAGTCTAGCAGTAACCTATTTCATACTTAACCGTAACAGGAAACAATACTATAAGTAAATAGCAAGAGTCTACCTACAGTCCCCCGGCCGCCCATACAACCGAGGAACACAAACAAGTGAAAACAAACCCTCTGGCATCCCATACTACTGGAGCGTACAATCAACAAACAACAAACAAGGGTGGAGCCTCAAATAATGAATGATATGATGCATGAAGATCTCAAGTGGAATGGTATCTCTGTATGTACCTCCTCCGGTGCCGATCCGACCCAGCAGGTAGGTTACATGGAAGGACACTGCCCGTATACCTCTACTCCGCCGTATACCCCTCCTCCGGCACAGCAGCCCGAAGGCCCTGTCCCGGATGGCAAGGTCCATGGAGGTCCCAGACCCCATACTAAAACTCAGTATCAAAACATGTCATCCGGAAATAAGTCCGGTATCAAGATAGAGACCCAGTCTCGAATATGCATGCCCAGACCCTGTCCAGGACTAAAGTAGTAGGAAAATGTCTCAACAACCCCTCCAAGGGTGCCCGGGAATAACCGGGTCTAAACAGTAAAAAGTCATCTCAGGTGCTCGGTCCGACCGAGGCTAAAATCATCTCAAGTAGCAAGAAAACTCAACTAGCACCCCGGCCCTGCCGTGTCTAGCGTGAATCGTACAACTGGTGATTTAAAACATAATTTTACTTTCTTTTACCCAGGAAATTCACAAGTTAAATCAAACCATTTCAAAATTATTTCCATCAAAAACGGGCCCCCGGGCCATGCAAGGTTTAGAAAATAGTGTCAGTAGGCCCGAAGCCAAAACCATAGTAAAACATGGATAAAACCTCTTTATATGCATGGAAATGGTATGATCACACACAATAGCTGCCCAGAAGCTCACAATCAACCTATCGACCCTGCACAGGCCCACAACTACTCAACAAGCATAACCAGCCTAGAAGGATAATTCTATGCCCGGGACTCGCAGACATTCCCAAAATCCCACCTTCTATGTTCCATAGTGAACAAGGCCTCACAGGACCACAAGGGTAAATAAAATATATCGGTAAATACTACAAGCAACGGAGGAACAAAAGTAGGCGGACATGAATAAAGCGGTCGAGGTCTGTGGTACCAACCTAATAAACCAACCCAAGGATGCCCATTAATACAATTTTATTCTATATATGCGGAGTCTAGGGAAAATAAACACTAACCTACCTGTCGTCCGATGACAAGCTTGAACTTCTCCAAAAAAAAACTCCGAAACGAAATCACACTCGAACTCGGACTTGAATAACTTGACGTAGATAATTGATTTTCATTTGAGAATCAACTATAGTTTCAAAACATCCTTTCTTCCACAAAATCCCTCCAGCCATCTGCTCGCATATATGTAGTATAGCCTATGCTAATGTTTTGGATTGAAAAGAAAATAAAAGTTTGTAGTAAAAAGGAACAGCAACATATGTTCTACTTTCCTCCTAACTAGATGAACAATACATAGTGCAGAATATATACATTTGGAAACATTAGTGGAATGCCTGGTGGCATTATGCACCATGGTGTGCACTTTCCACAACTCCACGTGGAGTTTGGTGTCAACCCAAAGTGTTTTATCTCGTTATATATATACTCGGGTATTGCATAAATTCGTGGTAAAATAAATATAATATTTTAAATATACCATAATTCATAGAAAATTATTTCAAACAAAACCTACTATATTATAATAATAATTTTCAACATAACTAAATTTACTATATCCGTTAAAATATTACAATGTACAAAAACCTTATAAAATAAATACATATACCATTATATCGTAAAAAAAATATTTTTCATAAACCTTTAAAATATTTTGAAAAGGTAATAATAATATAATTTTCTACCACATTCAACTTTTAAATTAAATATTTTCAAATACACGCGATGTTAATAAATTCTCAAATTTAAGTTTGCAACTCACCATCGCACGATCTAGATACTAAAGAACTCTCTTGGAACCCTCCCTTATGTTTTCTCACTGTTTCGGAACTGAAATGGCGTTTTAAAACGTGAAATTGAGGCTTAAATCGAGTTGACCCGACCCGGTTCGCGACTCGGTTCGCAACCCATTTTCTGCCAGACAGTCCGCGGTAAAACAGTCATAACTTTTTACTCCGAGATCATTTGGACGTGAGGTTTTGTGCGTTGGAAACTAGACTCGTAGAACTTCGATTTGGTATTTTGGAGGACTTCTAACTCATTATATATTGATAGAAAAGCTCCGAGACATTTTACTCAAAGTTCAGGAAATTTGTTAAAGGAACTTACGATAACTTTTGCCGACTTACTTGTCTTCAAAACTTATCATACGACCAAACAAATGGGCCCGACACCAAAATACCGGTCCTGACGAGCCTTAAGTGACTTGGGTCTGCTACAACAAGCTCTAACGGTTCAAGGAAAACGTATACGTGGAAATAACCGAAAGGGTCATTACATCATCCACTACTAAAAAGGACTTTCGTCCTCGAAAGTCAAGGTCAAGGGGGGGTACCTGAAGGCTAAAATAGCTACGGATACTGATCCCGCATATCTCTCTCGGTCTCCCAGGTAGCCTCTTCGACTGGACGGTGCCTCCACTGAACCTTAACAACCGGGATCTCTCGAGACCTCAATCTCCTGACATCTCTGGACAAAATAGCAACCGGCTCCTCAACAAAGGGTAAACCCTCACCCAACTGAACTGAATCCCACTGTAACACATGAGACTCATCTGAGACATACCGACGCAACATCGAAACATGGAATACAGGATGTATAGCTGAAAACATCGGAGGCAAGGCTAGCTGATAGGAAACGCTACCAACCCTCTGAAGAATCTCAAACGGCCCAATGTACCTGGGGCTAAGCTTGCCCCGCCTACCAAATCTCACCACGCTCTTCATGGGCGATACACGGAGAAACACCAAGTCACCGACACTAAACTCCAAGGCACGAAGCCGACGATCAGCATAACTCTTCTGCCAGCTCTGAGCTGCCCGATGTCTGTCCTAAATCACTCAGACTCGGTCTAAGGAATCTCAAAGCAAATCTGCGCTCTGTGGCCCAGAACTAAAACCATCAAACCAACCTACCGGTGATCTGCAACGCCTGCCATACAAAGCCTTAAAAGGTGCCATGCCGATACTAGAATGGAAGCTGTTATTATAAGCAAACTCTACCAAGGGAACAAACTGATCCCAAGAACCTCCAAAGTCAAGAACACAGGCTTGAAGCATGTCCTCCAGAATCTGAATGGTCCTCTCGGACAGGCCATCTGTCTGAGGGTGGAAAGCGGTACTAAGATGAACCTCTGTACCCAAATCTCGCTGAATAGCCCTCCAGAACTGAGATGTGAACTGAGTGCCGCCGTCTGAAATAATAGAAGCTGGGACCCCATGCAATCGAACAATCTCACGAAGGTAGATCTGAGCTAACCTCTCTGCACCATAAGAAGTCTGAACCGGCAAGAAATGTGCTGACTTAGTCAGCCTATCAATAATCACCCATATGGAATCAAACCTCTGAGAAGTACGAGGTAAAGCAACAACGAAGTCCATAGTAATCCCTTCCCACTTCCACTCAGGAATGGGAAGTCGCTGCATCAAACCACCAGGTCTCATGTGCTCGAACTTAACCTGCTGACAGTTCAAGCACCGAGATACAAAATCCGCTATATCCCGCTTCATTCCACTCCACCAGTAAAGTTGCCTCAAGTCCCTATACATCTTTGTTGTGCCTGGGTGAATGGAGTATCTAGTACAATGTCCATCGTGAAGTATCAACTGAATCAAATCACTAATCCTCGGAACACAAAGGCGACTATCAAAACTCAGAACCCCATCTGAATCTAGAGTAGCCCGACTGGTCTCACCCTGAACAACCCGGTCATGAAGGCCACACAACTGGTGATCCTCAAACTGACGGCTCTGAATCTGATCAATCAAAGTAGGACGAACCTCAACACTAGCGAGAACTCTGCTAGGATCTGACAAGTCAAGCCTAACCAAATGGTTAGCCAAGGACTGGATGTCCCAGGCCAACGGTGGCTCTGAAACTGAAAGAGAAGCTAGGCTACCCATACTCACTGCCTTCCGGCTCAAGGCATCCGCTACCACATTTGCCTTGCCCGGATGATACAGTAATAGTGAAGTCATAGTCCTTCAGTAAACTCGACCCATCTCCTCTGGTCTCGAGTTCAACTCCCGCTGACTCGTGATATACTTGAAGACTACGGGATCGGTTGAAGATCTCACAGTGAACTCCATATAGGTCAATGCCTCCAGATCTCGAGCGCATAAACCTACCGCTGCCAAACTCTAAATCATGAGTGGGGTAGTTGCGCTCGTGAACCTTCAGCTGCCTCGACGCATATGCTATTACTCGACCCTGCTGCATCAAAACACAACCAAGACCAACCCCAGAAGCATCACAGTACACGGAGAAGCTCTGACCCTCAACCGGCAAAGTCAAAACTGGAGCTGAAGTCAATAAGGCCTTAAGCCTCTGGATGCTATCCTCACACTGATCCGACCACTGAAATGGGACATCCTTCCTAGTCAGCATAGTCAAGGGTGCTGCTATGGAGGAAAATCCCTCAACGAACCGTCTGTAGTAACCTGCTAACCCAATAAAGCTGCGAACCTCAGTAGCAGTAGTAAGTCTAGGCCAATCACAAACCACAGAAATCTTTCCCGGGTCAACCCTAATCCCATCCTTAGACACCAAGTGCCCTAGGAATGCAACTGACTCAAGCCAAAACTCGCACTTTGAGAACTTGGCATAAAGCCGATGATCTCTCAAAGTCTGGAGTATAACCCTCAAGTGCTGCTCATGCTCATCTCTACTACGCGAGTATACCAAGATGTCGTTTATAAAAACTATCACAAATGAGTCCAAATACGGGCCAAGAACCCTGTGCATCAAGTTCATAAAGGATGCGGGGGCATTAGTCAACCCAAAAGACATCACCAGGAACTCATAATGGCCATAACGTGTCCTGAATGCTGTCTTAGGGATGTCCTCCGCCCTAATCCTCAACTGATGGTAGCCGGACCTCAAATCAATCTTTGAAAACACGACTGAACCCTGAAGCTGGTCAAACAAGTCATCAATCCTCGGTATCGGATACCTATTCTTCACTGTCACCCTATTCAGCTTCCGATAATCAATACACATGCGCATCGACCCATCCTTCTTCTTCACAAAGAGAACAGGAGCACCCCAAGGCGACACACTAGGTCTAATAAACCCCTTAGCTAACAGATCCTGGAGTTGCTCCTTAAGCTCCCTCAACTCAGCAGGAGCCATACGGTAAGGAGGAATAGAAATGGGCCTAGTGCCCGGCTCTAACTCAATAGCAAAATCAATATCTCTCTCAGGTGGAAGGCCGGGCAGGTCGGTAGGAAACACATCGAGGAAGTCTTTAACCACAGGAACAGATTCAGAAGAAGTAGGGTCAGCACTAACATCTCGAACATATGCTAGATAAGCTAAACACCTAGGGGAATCAACTTCCTAGCTCGAAGACAAGACATGATCCCAGATGGTGCATGGCTAACAGAACCCTGCCATACAACCGAGGATACACCGGGCATAGCTATGGTAATGGTCTTGGCATAACAATCCAAAACCACACGGTGAGGGGATAACCAGTCCATGCCCAGTATCACATCAAAATCTAGCATATCAAGAATCATCAAATCACCCCAAGTCTCTAAATCACCAATAGTAGATATGCATACAAGATCTCACAATCCGATCCACTACTAAAGAATCTCCCTACGGGGTCGAAACAGCAAACAATGAACAGATAATGGCTCACTAGCCAACCCCAAACAAGGCACAAAGTAGGCAGACACATATGAACAAGTGGATCCAGGATCAAATAAAGCCATAGCAGACTGATGGCACACAGAAATCATACCTGTAATCACAGCATCTGAGGCCTCTGCCTCTGGTCTCCTAGGGACCGCGTAAAACTGACGACGACCTCCTCCTGCCCAACCGCCATCCCTACCACTTGCTCTGCCACGTGGACCACCACCTCTACTCTGACGACCACCCCCTCTAGCCGGAGGCTGAACTTCTCGTAAAGGCTAGGCCAACTGAACTGCACCCTGCTGAGGGAAATCTCTAGCAAAATGACCAATCGCACCACAAGTAAAACAAGCCCCTAGTGGCCTACTCGGTCGGGATGAACCTGCAGATCCCGTATAACCACCACGGACTGATGCCCCAGAAACTGTACCCCTCAAAGACTGGCCGCTATAGCCCTGATGGATGCCCTGAACCTGCTCGAACTGGGTACTACCGAAAGTCTGAAAGGAAGCCTGAACTGGTCGGCTGGACTAACCCTGGTGCTGCTGTGGCTGATAACTCCGGTTCCACTGGCCAGGACCTCTACCGCCATATCTGGAACCACTATAGACACCCTGATATCGAGGCCTCTTATCTCTGCGCCCCTGATTATGTCGCTGTAAGTCCTCCACAGTGCGGGCATAGTCTAAAATAGCCTGGAATGACCGACCACTGGCAATCAATATCTCAGCTGGCTGCCTGATCTCTGGCCTCAAACCCCATACAAATCTGCGAATCCTATCTGCCTCGGTAGGAATGATCATAGCTCCGAATGGTGCTAGCTGATGAAAATGGGTCTCATACTCCGAGAGAGTCATAGACCCCTGCACAAGGTAAGTAAACTGCTCCCTGTGATGCTCCCGATCACTCTGGGGTAGGAACTTTGCCATAAAGGCCTCATAAAACTCAGACCAGGTCAAAGGAGGTGACGACGGTGGTCTACAAGCAACCTGGGCCCTCCACCATAACTTCGCTGGGCCCTCCAATTGATAGGTAGTATAACCAACCCCGTGAGTCTCCAACAAACCCAAATGATGCAAAATCTCCTCACAGGTAGTAATAAAGTCATGTGGATCCTTTCCAGAAGTACCAGCAAACCTCGGAGGTGCTAACCTCAAAAACCTACCCAACGCCTTCTGCTCTGACTCTGTCATAACTGGGCGAGGAGCAAGAGGCTGTGAAACAGATAGAATCGGAATGACCTCCGCACGAGGAGCCATAGTAGCCGGTTGCGCTCCTGAGCTTTGTGCACCCAGGGCTGCCCCCTGAGCGGATGTCTGCGCTACCTTAGAAGGCCGCTCTCCAATCACACGCAAAAGCTGTAATAGTAATCCCCGAATATCTGGAGACTGAGCTGCGGCTGGAGCTGGCACATAAGTGGGGGCTGGAGCTGGTGCTGGAGCTGGCGCTGGAGCTGGCGCTGGAGCTGGCGTTGGAGCTGGAGGCTCATCTCCGCGTGATGCCGATGATCTCGTACGAACCATCTGCGGAAGAATGAAGTAGAACAAATGAGATTTCCAGAAACTTCAAGGGTTCCACGCACAACACAGAAGCAATGAGAGAGTCAAATTTCCTAAAATGTCATTGTAGCCTCCCAAAGATTGAGTACGGACGTCTTCGCCCTGATCCGTAGGACTCTACTAGACATTGGCTCCTATACCGATGACACCGGTGAACCTAAAGCTCTGATACCAAGTTGTCACGACCCAATTTCTCGGTCATAATGGCACCTACAACCCCCGGTAGGTGAACCAATCCCCGTAGCCCAGAACAGTTGGTAATGGGCTACTATCTAACAAATAAGAGAACAAGACGAAGAGAACAGATACAAGGACTATAAATTTATACATATGCGAAAACTAAACCAAACCCCAAGACCTGTTATCATAGTATAGAGCCAAAACTACATACATGGAGTGCAAACGATCCAGACAATATATAAAAATGTCTCTGAATGGTAATAGAGTACATGAAACAAAAGATAAACTAAAGTTAAGCTCCTATCGCCAAGAGCTCACCCTCAGTCTGAGGTAGTCCCCAACAGAACTCCAAGCACGAATCACAGCGATCTAACGGCGATGGCCCACGCTAGGATCTGCACCCAAAGATGCAGGGGGGTAGGGGTGAGCACCAAATGCGAAGCATAAGGTACCTAGTAGGTATCATAGGCCGTCTGGGCACATATAAGATAAAAGCGTCGTAACAGACCGAATAGAAGCAAGCAGTCACAGAAATCAACGAAAGGTACACAGGAACTAGCCCAGAGGGAAATCAACAGAACCACATGTGAGGCCAGTAAGCAGAATATACACACCATAGGCACATGTGAAAGTAAGAAATAACGCACCTGGGGTCCTTGCAATAACAGTGTATACATAATAAGTTTACGAAATGGACGGTATACCGGTAACCTCAAGTGTAAGAAGAAGAGAGAAAGAGTAATGATAGGCATGCTCAGGGATATGAATCAAACTCAACTAATCATATCAATCTCAAATCCAGAAACTAACAGTCTAGCAATAACCAATTTCATACTTAACCGTAACAGGAAACAATACTATAAGTAAATAGCAAGAGTCTACCTACAGTCCCCCGGCCGCCCATACACCCCAGGAACACAAACAAGTGAAAACAAACCCTCTGGTATCCCATACTACCGGAGCGTACAATCAACAAACAACAAACAAGGGTGGAGCCTCAAACAATGAAAGATATGATGCATGAAGATCTCAAGTGGAATGGTATCTCTGTATGTACCTCCTCCGGTGCCGATCTGGCCTAGCAGGTCGGTTCCATGGAAGGACACTGCCCGTATACCTCTACTCCGCCGTATACCCCTCCTCCGGCACACGCAGCCCGAAGCCCCTAGCACGGATGGCAAGGTCCATGGATGTCCCAGACCCCATACTAAAACTCAGTATCAAAACATGTCGTCCGGAAACAAGTCCGGTATCAAGATAGAGACCCAGTCTCGAATATGCATGCCCAGACCCTGTCCAGGACTAAAGTAATAGGAAAATTTCTCAACAACCCCTCCAGGGTGCCCGGGCATAACCGGGTCTAAACAGTAAAAAGTCATCTCAGGTGCTCGGTCCGACCGAGGATAAAATCATCTCAAGTAGCAAGAAAACTCAACTAGCACCCCGGCCCTGCCGAGTCTAGCGTGAATCGTAAAAATTGTGATTTAAAACATAATTTTACTTTCTTTTACCCAGGAAATTCACAAGTTAAATCAAACAATTTCCAAATTATTTCCATAAAAAATGGGCCCCTCGGGCCATGCAAGGTTTAGAAAATAGTGTCAGTAGGCCCGAAGCCAAAACCATAGTAAAACATGGATAAAACCTCTTTATATGCATGGAAATGGTATGATCACACACAATAGCTGCCCAGCAGCTCACAATCAACCTATCGACCCTGCACAGGCCCACAGCTACTCAGCAAGCATAACCAGCCTAGAAGGATAATTCTATGCCCGGGACTCGCGGACATTCCCAAAATCCCACCTTCTATGTTCCAGAGTCAACAAGGCCTCACAGGACCACAAGGGTAAATAAAATATATCGGCAAATACTACAAGCAACGGAGGAACAAAAGTAGGCGGACATGAATAAAGCGGTCGAGGTCTGTGGTACCAACCTAATAAACCAACCCAAGGATGCCCATTAATACAATTTTATTCTATATATGCGGAGTCTAGGGAAAATAAATCGTAACCTACCTGTCGTCCGATGACAAGCTTGAACTTCTCCAAAAAAAAACTCCGAAACGAAATCACACTCGAACTCGGACTTGAATAACTTGAAGTAGATAATTGATTTTCATTTGAGAATCAACTATACTTTCAAAACATGCTTTCTTCCACAAAATCCCTCCAGCCATCTGCTCGCATATATGTACTATAGCCTATGCTAATGTTTTGGATAGAAAAGAAAATAGAAGTTTGTAGTAAAAAGGAACAGCAACATATGTTCTACTTTCCTCCTAACTAGATGAACAATACATAGTGCAGAATATATACATTTGGAAACATTAGTGGAATGCCTGGTGGCATTATGCACCATGGTGTACACTTTCCACAACTCCACGTGGAGTTTGGTGTCAACCCAAAGTGTTTTATCCCATTTTTTATCCCGTTATATATATACTCGGGTATTGCATAAATTCGTGGTAAAATAAATATAATATTTAAATATACCATAATTCATAGAAAATTATTTCAAACAAAACCTACTATATTATAATAATAATTTTCAACATAACTAAATTTACTATCTCCATTAAAATATTACAATGTACAAAAACCTTATAAAATAAATACATATACCATTATATCGTAACAAATATATTTTTCATAAACCTTTAAAATATTTTGAAAAGGTAATAATTATATAATTTTCTACCACATTCAACTTTTAAATTAAATATTTTGAAATACACGCGATGTTAATAAATTCTCAAATTTAAGTTTGCAACTCACCATCGCACGATCTAGATACTGAAGAACTCTCTTGGAACCCTCCCTTATGTTTTCTCACTGTTTCGGAACTGAAATGGCGTTTTAAAACGTGAAATTGAGGCTTAAATCGAGTTTGACCCATCCCGGTTTGCGACCCGGTTCGCAACCCATTTTCTGCCAGACAGTCCGCGGTAAAACAGTCATAACTTTTTACTCCGAGATCATTTGGACGTGAGGTTTTGTGCGTTGGAAACTAGACTCGTAGACCTTCGATTTGGTATTTAGGGAGACTTCTAACTGATTATATATTGAGAGAAAAGCTCCGAGAAATTTTTCCCAAAGTTCAGGAAATTTGTTAAAGGAACTTACGATAACTTTTGCCGACTTACTTGTCTTCAAAACTTATCATACGACCAAACAAATGGGCCCGATACCAAAATACCGGTCCTGACGAGCCTTAAGTGACTTGGGTCCGCTACAACAAGCTCTAACGGTTCAAGGAAAACGTATACGTGGAAATAACCGGAAGGGTCATTACAAGATATAGCGGACAACTCCCGCTTTAGCGGTCTTAAGCGGTGTTGACCTCCTTGACCACTGCTATAGCGGTATTTTCCACCGCTATAGCGGAGGCCGCTATCGCAGACGCTTGCACTCTTCACGGACATAATGTCCAAAAATCACCAAAATTTTCCCATTTTACAAAGCACTTGTTTCCCCTGACAATCTGAAACAACCTCTTCACGTCAATCGCGATTCCGGGAGTTTTACTTACCCGAATTCAATTCTGAAAAGTCCCCTGAACTTCTTTATGTCTTGGCTACATGGAAAACTAGCTCAAAACACGACACCTAACCTAATCCTTACCTGGATTTTCCTAGAAAATACCTCGCTCCATAAATTGACTGAGACTAGCCTAGCCTAGAATTTTAAACTCCCAAACTCGGAAGTTTTCTATCCCAAAAAATGGCACGAATAGTTTACCCGTAACGACGAACCTGGTCATTACAACAGATACCAATTTACCCATCGTTCATCCCCAAATGATCCCTAAGGTGGAGGGAAAGAACAAGTCCGTCCCTCAATCTTAATACTCTACCATGACAGCGTAAATATAACCTTACGCAAACCACCGAAACTTCCCAATCCCTTGGTATACCCAACTCAACCCAAAATTTAACTCACTTTCGCTCTATCAAGGAATTCTTTCCCTTGAGCTACACAAGGCAACTAGGTTACTCCTCCCTGAGTGCCCCAGAAATCCGGGGCCTCATCGACATACTGGAGCAAAAGAACTCACCTAAGAACAAAAATAGCTTTTCCCCGCCAAAGGGGTCTAGATCACATAATGGCTATCCCCTTTCCACTGCCCAAACTCCATTCCACAAGCTTCCTATGGGGTACTATGCCCCTCACATATCATAGTATCACCTTATTCCTATCAACACTATGCCTCGGGACACCACATATCTCTAAATCATGCAACAACAAAGATTCCATTGGAACTCATCCTAGCTTGAGGTTTTGGCAACTCCCATTCTAGGGGAAAAGTCTATCCGGGTACTTACACCCCAACCAATGCTATGGCGAGCACACCCTCACCACTAATGATCATCTATACAAAAAAAAGTCAATAATCGCCCTCATAATACAAGCCCATGAGCAGTGTCCCACACTACTAAGTCAATCATGGGTCATTTCTCAAATTTTACATGAGTGACTATACCCACCGATGGTCAATCATAATATCTACCCTTTCCTTTTTATCGTACATGGGTGCTAAATTCCCGACAAATACCTTATATGCATACTATATTATCTATCTGGACATTTTACTCGCTTCACATAGCAACTCATATTGTACCCATTGCCTTTAGATGCCCCGGGAATGAAATGAAAAACAAGGGAAAGCAGGCAGGCACTCTGCCCCGTGCCCTTCCGCTGTAGCTGTAAAAATCCCGCTATAGAAGGATTGTCGTAGCGGTCTAGTTCCGCTATGGCGGTCCTGATGGTAACAGCCCTGAAATTCAAAATTTTCAGCAAGTGTATCCTTCCCCTTCCCCGGTTACCATTCTCTAGTCTTGTAAATCCCGCCATGGTCTTAAACCACCCTTAAGACCATTCCTGGTATAAAACGTATCACAATTCAGCATAAAATATTATCAATCACAAAGAGTTAACACTAGACAATTGTTCCCAACAATATCTTCCCTCCATTACACACTAATGACTCCTTTGTTCCCATGGTTCCCAACCAAGTCCCGACTGTTCTGAAACCAAAGCTTCCATACAGTCACAGTTCCCAACCCCTTTCTCTTACCATCTATACCAATGATAAGTCTATACCCGAATGTAAATGCAAATCATTCCAATTGGTCCTACCATAATTTATCACTAAAGCAAATCACAAACCTTTAAGTCAGAATAAATTTACTGAAGTCACGATCAGGAGTTATCACAAAAGAAAATTTCCTTACTGAAATCTCCGCAATCAAGCAATGATAGCCCCTTTTCCCTTTGGTTCCCAACCAAGTCCCGACAGTCCTGAAACCAAAGCTTCCCTACAATCGTAAATCCTTTTTCCCTCATCATCTTATTTAATGATGAGTCCTTTCTAGAAAGTAATATTAAATCTTACTCTGCACACATAGCATTTTATCACCAACCAAATCATACCAATTCAATTTATGATGACCTTTAGACCCACAATTTCACAGTAAGGCAACCAATCACATACCAATCAAGAAATCATACAAGCACTATAACACACAAACAATTCGGTTTCAAACTATAACAAAATCAAGTCACCTAATTTACTCTCTATTCGTCCCATGGATGACCATTAGCCGATCATCCATGTCTTACCATAACTCCCGCTATTAAGCGATAATATCCCTTGTCCCTGGTACTTATTCACATACCAACCACTTGAAACCTGAGTTCCCACAAGTATATATATCATTTTCCCTTATCATTTTTTACCAATGATAAGACCCTACCCCGCATTTAGCCTACTTTTTTCCACTTGAATTAAAAAACAAGAACTCCTTCAATTATTAACACATAACCAGGTTAAGACTCCTTGCCAACCACAAATTTCAAAGTAACTCAAGTAACTACAGACCACACAATTGCGATCATTTAAATTATGCAATGCATGCAATCACGAGTCTCAAGCTCTAACACTAAATCAAACAAGTTTCATCACCTTTCATTCGCTTTATGGATGACCGTTAGCCAGCTCATCCATCCTTTACATAGCCTCCCAGGCCAGATACCAATTAGAACCTTCCCGGTTCCAATTTCCCTTCCTTGTTTGTCATACCCGGAGTCCAATGAAATCCTTCACCTTCTTGAGATACCAATTGGAATCGAGAGATACCAATTGGACTCAACCTATACAAGCAAGTAACGAAACTGCATGAAAAGGAATGAAAGAAGAGAAGTGTTTCCGAGAATGCTTCGTAGCTTCCCTAGGATTAGATGTGGACGTCTACACACAAATCCGAGGGACTCTATTCGACATTTTTCTCTTGTACTGGCAGACCGGTAACCTAGGCTTTGATACCATTTGTCACGACCTAACCTACCAGGCCGTGCGAGTGCCTACTCTAAACACCTAGATAGACGAACCCTTACCACCCGTCCAACAGGTAACATGCGGAATTAAAGTAAACCTTTAAATTAAGCCACCTTTATACATAACTGAAATCCTTTCGTTTAAAAATCCTGTTCATAAATAGGATAAATAAGAAATTACGGAAAAACCTTTACAATTTTTAAACCCCTCCCTAGGATCTATTCTAAACAGGTACAAGAGCTTCTACAAGATGACACAAAGAGATAAAAGACCCAACTTCCGCCATGGAATCGAAGACAGAAGTTGCTGGAGACCCTCATCGCCGTGAACCTATAAAACATCACCAACCTGCAACCAGACTATACCAAAAAGGTATAGCAAGATTAGAGTCAGTACAAACATACGTACTGGTAGGCATCATCGGTCGACCCGAATCCATTCCTACCATAATATAAGAAAAACAGGGAAAGATATGAAATAAACATTATAGCTCCCTCCTTCACATTTAACCTTGACCCTGACATCTAGGACTTCCTAAGTCACCTTGTCACCTAGACTTCCCAAGTCACTTTGTCACGTAGACTTCCCAAGTCACCTTGACATGTAGACTTTCCAAGTCACCTTGACACGTAGACTTCCCAAGTCACGTTTAACCTTTATCCCAGTCAACTACCTTGACTAAATATTCAGACTTGACCCGGCTAGCTGCCCAACCAAACCGCTATTATACCCAAGTATTACCTACCATTTTCCAGACTTTCCCGAACCTCTAGGACAGCTTTACCACCTGGATATATTAACCAATAACCATACCCAGACTCTTCATCTTCCTTTATATTTTCCAACCACATGCAACTCACCTAGCAACCATTGACACATTCAATGAGAACAACAGAGTTATATCTAAATCCCTTTCTCATCCCAAAACCCGGACCCTCCAAGGATCCTTTAGCCACACCTAAGTGTTAAACAGGCTACCCGGTCTACCCCAAGACCCATCATTATGCTTATTAACACTATTAATCCTTGACCATCATTAGTACACTTAATGACAATAAAACATGAACTCATAACCTCTTTTAAGTAGTCCGGACCCACCCGGATCACCCCTAACACATCTAGGTGTTAACATGACAACCTGGTCTACACCAAGATCAAACTCATAACATGATGTAACAACCCGGCCTACACCAAGACCAAACTAATAACATAATATAACAACCCGTCCTACACCAAGACCAAACTCATAACATGACATAACTACTCGGCCTACACCAAGACCGAACTAATAACATGATATAACAACCCAGCCTACACATAGACAAAAATTCATAACATGATATAACAACCAGGCCTAAACAAAGAGCAAACTAATAACATGATATAACAACTCGGCCTACACCAAGACCAAACTCATAACATGACATAACAACCCCTCCTACACCAAGACCAACACAACAATTATACAATAGTTCCCGGCCACTCAAGGACCACCAAACAATAGCACTTTTCAATAAACAACCCGGTCCACTCACAGAACCAATATCAGGTATTACATTCAGTAAAATAACCCAGTTCACACACGAACCAATAAAAATCAATGTAATACAAAGTCAACATACAATATGTAATAAAGTGAACCCGTATCAGGCGTGGTACCCGAGCTAACCAAATAGTAACTTGTACCAGGTGTGGTACCCGAGCCAAACAATTAGTATCCTGTACCAGGCGTGGAACCCATGCCAACCAAATAGTAACATATACCAGTCGTGGTACCCGAGCCAACCAATTAGTAACCTGTACCAGGTGTGGTACCCGAGCCAATTGAATGTCAATAACCACAGTCAATAGATGAACACACACAACTTGTAAGACTAACAAGTAAACACCGTTCAACACAGACTGTAAATAGGAACCTAGATATTCCACACAACTTTCCTAAGCAGTGTAAAGCATACAATCACTTAGACATAAGTACATGAATATACAATATTCACAGAAAATCATAAGTCATTACCTACCCTTTCCGGGTACAACTACGAACCATCAATTCCCGTCCGAAGACTATTCCTCGATTCACCCTTTTTATTTTAACATGTAACTAGCGATTTCCCTTTTTAGATAAACACACAAGCATGCGACACGCTTCCTTTTTATTAAGCTTAGCAAGACCGCCGCTAAGCCTCAAGCAATAAAAATTTCTGAAACCCCACCTAGGAGCTTCCTATTCCCTTTTCCTGTGCTCCCAAGCACTCCCCTGATTCCCCGAACCTTCCCGACATGCTAGTACCTCAACCCATCATTTTATGTCAATAATATAATTAAGCTAACCACATAATACCATTCACAAACCCACCATTTACTCCCTACATCATAAAATCAACACAACAATTATCGAATCCGCCAGACTTCGTGCCTAGAGGCCTAAAACATGGATTTTTCATTTCTACTATACAAATTACGGAAAGTAAATAGGTCTAACTACTCATAAAACCTAGCCTACATGGATGCCAAGCAGCTGCAACCGTGTATTTCTGGCTCCGTGGAGGCATTCCTGGCAGTTGTGCAGGCCCGAATTCGTGGTTTCGTGTCTCTTTTACCGGAATTCCTCCTTCCCATGGCTCCCAAGCCTTGGAGCAGCCTATGAGGGTTTTTGGAATAACTCTCATCTATTTTTGGGGTTGAAGAGAGGAGAATAAAATTAAAACCCATTTCTGGGTTTTCTGGTCCTGTTGCTCCACTATAGCGGTCCTCACTCTGCTATAGCGGTCCCGATATAGTGGTCTTAAGCGGTGTTGACTGCCTTGACCACAACTATAATGATATTTTCCACCACTATAGCAGAGGCCGCTACCGCGGATGGTTGCGCTAATCACAGATAGAATGTAAAGAAATCTCTAAAATTTACCCATTTTACAACTCACTTGTTTCCCCCAACGATCCGAAACAACCCCTTCATGTCAATCGCGATTTTGGGAGTTCTACTTACCCAAATTCAATTCCGAAAAGTCCCCCGGACTCCTTTATATCTTGGCTACGTGGAAAACTAGCTCAAAACACGATATGTAAACAAATCCTTACGCGGATTATCCTAGACCATACCTCGCTCCAAAACTGACCGAGACTAGCCTAGCCCAGAATTTTCAACTCCCAAACCCGGAAGTTTTCTAACCCAAAACTCGGCAAGAATAGTTTACCCGTAACAATGAACCTGGTCGTTACATACTCGAACTATTACCTAGTTTCTCTATAGTTTAAAGATTTATTTATGTTTTTAAGTCTTTGAAATTCTTTAGGTTTTCTTAATTTTTCTTAATAAATTAGGTTGGGACTCTTTTTATTTTCTTATTATTTTGAGAATTTCTTTAAGTTTTCAAAATAGTTTAAGTTAAAATCATTATTTTCCTTTTAAAAATCTAAAATGGTATAAAACAAAAATGATGACTCTGCTGGGGATTTATTTAGGTTCTAACCAAAAATTAACTTTTTGACTAACTATTTGCAAAGTTATAATAGTTTAGTAATTTTAATTTCTTGCAATTATGTATTTATTTTCACAAATATAAACTGTCATTACATGCATACTACTTTTCCACCAGATGGTTTTTGATTTTCTATAAGGGCGGTTCGCGGTCCTTCTGCCTCTTTTCACAAACAACTATTTTTCTTCGAATGTTGGTAATTTTTTAGTACGGCATGCCTCCAATGGTCATCATATTTTTAACTCAAGTTGTTCACTTGGGTTTCGGTCCTTTTTACCCAGTCTTAGACATCTAGCATAGAGCTAAATAAAAAACCCTCAATTTAGTTCATTGACTTAGGTTGACCTAATACCTAAGGGGTATTGGGTCCATTAGAAATCTAACCTTGTATTCGAAAGACCCATGACCTAAAAGAACAATCATCCCTTATGTATTTAATTGAAGGATGTAATGTCAGATTGTATGAACCACTGTCTTCGAGGTTGAGAAGTTTTATGTAGCTTCTCCTATTGTAAATAAAAGAATATCATCATCCAAAAGGCATTTGAAAATACCAAGAAGTTAAGGAATGAAGAACCTTCCATGGAAACCTAGTTTAGTAATGTACCTCTGTGTGGGACTGATATTCATTTATATTCCATTCTCTCTTATTTTGTATTCCCATTAGATTTATTCATAAAGTTTGTATATAATATATTTTTGGGGGCAATGGAACGTCTTACAAATGGTATACGTATTCTTCAATTCATTAGGCCTACCTTTGGCATAAAAAGGTCACATACATTTTAGGACGCGATATATATTGTTTATGTTTTATGTGCTATATAATCTGCTTTTTTCTTGACTATTTGATGAATTTATTTTACTTCAAACTCGATTGGCCTTTTTATTTTGTTCCTAAGTCTTAGAGCGTCACTAGGCATATAAAATTGTAACGACCCATCCTTTCATTACTAGAAAGTTGCGATAAATTTATTGAATTAATATTTTTGAAACAAGATCATGTGAGTTAAAATTGTGGAATTGATTTTGAGGTTTTTTAAATAAACTTTGGGCAGGAAATGCAGCCGAGGACAAAGTTGTCAACGTCTTTTATCGTGATGAGCCTGAGCTCATCACAATGGTTCATCAGTAAGAAGGGTCTCGTCATAATGGACCATCGCGATGGAGCATCCCTGATAGCGGTGAAAACACAAGATATAATCTAGGTTTAAGTCTGTTTAGCCTTTAAACCCTTTTCCAAAAAGAGGCTTTCTCCTAAAAATATCCCAGCTCTCTCCCAACCCTAGAAAAGCAATAAAAGAGAGAGAGAGCTCTCAAAGGGTTCCACATTAAGAGCTTTGTCCCCATTGCAATGACCATTCCTCCAGATTTCTTGGGATAGGAATAACATCCAAGTTCCACATATCATGATAGCGGCTCGACATTCGAGTTAGATTATGGTTAAATAATAGCAAGACTTGATTAGTGGGCATATTTCCTGTATATAAATTTATGGAGATAGCATGCTTAGTCCTTCAATCATAGAGTCTAGACAGTAATAATTGAATGTAGATGATAAGCCTGGATTGTGAATGATTATGTGTATGGTGAGTTATGTATATAGATGGTGCCTAAGATTAAATGATTTAGACCTAAGCCTTGTGTTGATAACTAGGTGATGCTTGAACTATAGATAATCTAGTCCATAGGGAGAATAACTTTAGAATAATTCTTAAATAAACTATGATAAGTTCAGATGCCTAGTTGGGGTAGTTGAATCCATATTGGAATAGATTGGGAGCTCTTAGTAGGTTGAACTAAGGGTTATGTTTTGGGATTTGGACTTATATAAGGGATAATAAGGAGTACTTATATAGAGGCCCCGTAGTTATGAGGAATGGGTAGGTAATGAAGTTAAGACGAGTTGTGATCTTGTATCTAGGAATACAAACCTTATGCTAGTGTTGTAAGGGGGATAGGATGGTTGGTTGGACCTAAAATGAAGTGTAGAACCCACCATCATGGCAGACGAGTTTGGTAAGGACTTGTAGGTGTTGTGTCGTAATGGAGTTAAGACTCACCTTATTGTATGTGTGTAGAGACATTGTGTAACTCGTGATTAGTCTTTGGACGTGGTTGTATTATATACGCTTTTCTTGTTGTGCTTGTATGAATAGGCTAAATGAACATAAAGTGATGAGTGATCCCAAATGAGTAAGTATAAGTAGTGTCTTGGACACCATATTTATACATCCACATATGCATGCATTAATATAATACATGCTCTAGAGCCTAGTTGCATTGATTATTGTCAGTATGATCACAATAGAGCGGATACCACACTGATATAGTACATGGACACCTAGGGTTTCTTGTAGATCATGGATTGTGTAAAAAAATAAGACTCATAGCATGTATGTACACATTCTTACATATATCATTGCATATGTTATTGCATTATTATCATATGCTTTTTTGTATTGCCTTGGGGTCAGCTGTATGATGTGACATTTCAGTTACAAGCAGGGTCTGTGAATACTAAATATATTGATGAGGGAGTGGTAGATAAATTAGTTCCCTTGTGTATGAATTCCTGTAAATGTCTATAGTAACATTCAATGATTTAGATATAGACGATTACACTGTGTAGACCTAGATCAAATAACTTGAGAGGGTTGGTAGTTGCTGGTGAACTAGGATAGTGGGTAATGCCTTCTCCATAAGAAGAGTTGTGTAAGCAATGCCAAATGTGAACAAGAGGAAGTTAATAGGGACTAGAGGATACCCTTTTGCTGGGATGAAGGGCAGAGGGTCGGGGATGGGGAAGAAGTGCTTATGGATGACCATTCACATGAATTACCTTGTTGCATGTTTAAGTGGTAGTATCTGTTTAGTATAAATTTCTATATATATGATTTATGTGAACTAATTTTGGTCGACTGATGATACCTACCAGTATGTGTGGTTGTACTGATACTACTCTTGCTACATCTTTGGTGTAGATGTGTGATTGGTGGCTGAAATTTGAGCTTGGATTGAAGAGTCTCCACCAACAACTTTCGTTCTCTATTCTTCAGGTGGGAGTTGTGTCTTCTATGTTTTGTCATTTCCTTTCTTTAGTATCTCTTGCACAGGCTTAGACTAGATCTTGGGGGAAATTGTAGTATCTTGAATATTTGGCAGTACATATATATTAACTATCTAATGAATATTGAGATTTATGCAGTTGTTTCAATATCATTATGTTTGAAATTGCTTAAAAAGACTTCTGCGTGTTAAGGGTTGGGTGATTTTAGAGTTCTCCTACCTGGATAGGTTAGAGTATTTTAGGGTCATGAAAGTTTGTATGAGAGCCCAGGTTACCAGTCTTTTGAGTACAAGAGCAATGTCAAAATAGAGTCATGTAGATTGGTGTGTTGACGTCCACAACAAATCTACGGGATGCTATAGCGACATCTAGGTATGATTTCACTTTCTTCTTTCCTATCGTGCTCTCCTGATATGTTGTCTTCCTGGTTAAGACTATTTGGTATCTGTCCAATTTTAATTGGTATCTTGACGTGACTAGTCCATGGTGGGATAGAACCAATTGGTATCTAATTGATTCCAATTGGTACTCACCTTAAGTATTTTTCAATAATATATTAATCATATGATTATGTGCTGCTAATGATGTGTTCAATTTCTGACAATACGAGACCATAATTTAATTGTTATGTGCTTAAGTAAAAGCAAAGTTTTGGAGTTATTGAGATAATAATGAAGCCGTTGTGAGATGAGAGTTATGAAAGCTCATGAGTTGATTGTATTGTTGTCCATTTTTGCTAAAAGTACGCAAGGAATAGGCTTGTATAAAAGTGAATTTTTGAATTTTTTCTAGTTATAGTAGTCTTCTACTTGAGCCTTCATCGCAATGAAAGGACTCCTCGCCGCAGCAGTCAAACGTGACGAAGAAACGGCCCACATTTGTGAAATTCTTTGTAGCAACAAGCTGGAGCCCATCGCGATGAGCTGTTGCAATAAAGTGATGTTCACCGCGATGAGGTGGTGCAAAATAGTTCCTTAGTTTTCGTCCCCTGTTTTACGACTTCACTCATGTGAAGCAATTTTCAAGAAAATTAGTGCAAAAAAAAGTTATGCCATAAAAGTTCCGCCCTACAAACAAGGCCATTTGTCTAACGAGTGCCACAAATGGCACTGTAAATCCAAAACAACATAAATAAAAGAAATTATCCAAAGGTGCGAGAAAGTAAAAAGATTGTCTAACAAGGGCCCTCATGGGAAACCAAAATAAGTTATAAAAAAGGGGTAAGTGCGAGGGGTACTCCGATCAACTCTCGGCAATCAAACCGCTAGACTCCTTCTCAATAGACTTACCGAGAAAGGAGAACTCTTGAACATCCTCCTGGGTCACCTTAGTGATCTTCTTTCATGGAAGTGAAACCTTGACAACGGCCTTGATACCTCTCCACATCCTCACCATCAGCTTATCCCAAGAGCGTTCCTTCTTTCTATCAAACTCCAGCTCCTCCCAAAGATCTAACTAGGCCTGTTCTAGGGTATCAAATGAGGAAAGGGGAACGGAGGTACCTACTTCACCTAAAGGTTTGGAGGTCGAATGAGGCTCTATCTTCAATGGGGCCAATACTAAGTGCTCCATCATAGCCTTCAAGGCCTTCATATCTGCCCCAAGTGACTCTAAGATCATGATGCCCAGTGCCGAACTATTTCCCACTCCATCACCGGCTTGGCCGCTGCTGCTTCCGCTATTCTACCCCATCTTCCTATTTTTCTAGCAGAGACTAGAGGAACACTTAATCTTTATATGGTCAAAGGGTTGATCAATGAGGGTAATGTGGTCAGTAGTCTCCACGGGAACATTTGCTCACTTGCATAAAATAGACATAAGAGAAGGGAAAGAAATATCCCTGGTGTGCAACTGCGTGAAGTGTTTCCAATCCTCTATGATTCGTGCCCATGCATTCACTGGAACTTCCTCCACTAAGAAAGCAACCATAAAATCCCGAGTGAAAAGCATGTTTGAAGTGTTGCTAGAAGGGAAGACCCTCCTAGCCACCAACTGTAACCACCTATATGCATCTGGGGTGAAGTAAAGGCTAGTGATCCCTATCTGGTGGCCACCCCAAGGGACCGAATCCCTGTGCTCCTTCTCCACGAGAGCCCTCACTATCCACTGCCTTTCTGTGGAAGCTCTTCATTTTGATACTCTATCTCATCATGGTTTGGCACCCCAGAATCGCATTAATATCTGTAGCAGATACCCCTATGTGCTCACCCGAACATAGATGATAGGGTTAGGGTTATTCCAGTTAATCATGGGAATATGAGCACAAAACTATCGAACCCATTTTTCATTAACTTCATCCAGAACCTACACAGAGGGAAGCCACCCTATTTACACTATCCGGTGGTAGAACTCTGGTGCCCTCTTCTCAATATCCAATTTTCCAGGCACACTTCCTGGATCGAACTAATGAAGACTCAACTCCCGAATGAATCCCCTAGCCCTCTGGTCTATGTAACATTGATGACACTGTTTGTTGATAAACTGCACGTACTCCACCTCCTATCCTTCGTCCATGTCCATTTCTACAAGAGACAATTAGAGGGTTACTTAATTTGTTGAATAATTGCTTAGTACGAAATCATTAGAGGGACTAGAAGATGAAAAGGAAGCAAGTTGAGAAATCTTTTTCAGCCGAGATAGCTACTATTTTTGGACCTTCATCGGATGAACGTCACCTCACCATGATGAATCATCAAAGCGAGACTTGTTCCATTGCGATCGTCAATCACAAAGAGATAACTCCCATCGCAATGAAGTCATCTTCCCCAACCAACGTTTTTTCAAAAATGGTAATTTTCAAGGATACACTTCATTTTATCAAAATTCCTCTCAGATCGGGCATAGCCCACCAACATACTACTCATATATGCAACTTTTATGGTGATTCAAACTTCAAAAAGCAAGCCCAAGCATTTGAATTAAATTTCAAGAAATCTTTCTACCAGTACTACATTATTTTGAGTCTAAGACTCCATGAACTTTGTGGGAACATTGAAGGGGTAGTAAAAACACTTTGACAACATATAGTTAGTAGGCATGCTTCATAAATATTCTCCATAAAAGTAAGATATTTTCCCTCAACCCAAAACCCAATTTCTACTCGAAAATCAAGCATAATAGATTCTAAATCTATGAAATTTAAGCGTGATAATCATGATTCAAGTTATGAAAGGATTCTTACCTTGAAAAATTGACATAGAGTAAGTAGAAGTTGAGAGGGTTTTGTGTGAGCAGAAGGGTAATAATTTGAAAATAGGAGAAATAAACTTCTTCCATCTCTAAACACTGCCTGATGGCTCATCATGATAGGACTCACTTCATCGCGAGGATCTATCATGATAACACTCTATCTATCATGATGAGGCAGCTTATTGTAGATGATTGGGCCACCGTGATGAGTTAACAGATCCCGCTAATTACTTCGAGGTTGGGAATCTCTCATTTGCTAAAATCCCTTCTGCCTTTTTACCCGAGGAAAACTCTACACTCCCTTAATTGGTTCATTCCCTAATGATTATGAAAAAAGTAGAAAAGGAATTTAGCTCGTGCCTAATTTTCGGTTTGCTTTAACTCCATGTTAAGGACTTGACAAGGAAAATAATGTATACGAGGTATTCCAAGGTGATGAATGAATTAACTTACATAGGTTATTATAAAACTCATGCCTTGATAGGTATAGGTCTATTTGGGGAAGAACGGTTGGTAAATTGGTATATATTATAATGACCCATCTCATTGTTATTAAAAAGTTATGATAAATTTATCGAATTAATATTTTTGGAACAGAATCGTGTGAGTTAAAATTGTGGGGTTGATTTTAAGGGTGTTTAAATAAACCTCAGTAATGAAATGCAGCCTAGAACAAAGATGCCAGCATCTTTTATTGTGATGAGCCTGAGCTCATCGCGATAGGTTTATTTCAATGAAGGATCTCATCGTGATAGAGTGTCCCTCGTCGCGGCGAGGACACAGGACAAAATCAATGATTAAGTCCACTCAGCCTTTAAACCATTTTCTAAAAGGAGGCTTTCTCCTTAAAATTCCCCAGCTCTCCCCCAACTCTAGAAAAGAAAGAAAAAAAGTGGGAGATCTCAGAAAATGGGTTAGTTTCCCCTTCCCATTGCGGTGACCATTCCTCTGGATTTCATAGGACAGGAACAATATGCAAGTTGCATATATTATGGCAGCGGCTCGACATTTGAGGTAGGTTATAGTTAAATAATAGTAAGATTTGATTAGTGAGCATATTTCCTATATAGAAATTAATGGAGACAACATGCTTCGGCCTTTGGCCATAGAGTCAGGACAGTAATAGTTTAATATAATTGATAAGCCTAGATTATGAATGAATATGTGTATGATAAGTTGTGTGTATTGATGGTGCCTAAGATGTAATGATGTAGACCTAAACCTTGTGTTGATAACTAGGTGATACCTGAATCATAGGGAATCTAGACGGTAAGGAGAATAACTTTAGAATGATTTTTAAATAAACTATGATAAGTTCAGATGCCTAGTTGGGGTGGTTCTAGCCCTATAAAAATTGCTTGGGAGCTCTTAGTAGATTGACCTAAGGGTTATATTCCGAGATTGAGACTTGTATAAAGGATAATAAGGAGTACTTACATAGAGGCCCCATAGTTATGACGAATGGGTTAGTAATGAAGTTAAGATGTGTTATGATCTTGTATCCGGAAATATGAACCTTATGCTAGTGTCAGAAGGGGAGGGGGTGGTTGGTCAGACATAAATAGAAATGTAAAAGCCACTAGCATGGCAGATGAGTTTAGTAAGGGCTTTTAGGTACTGAGTTGAAATGGAGTTAAGATTCACCTTATTGCATCTGTGTAGTGAAATTGTGTAACTCGTGATTGGTCTTTGGACATGGTTGTATTATATATGTTTTCCCTGTTGTGCTTGTAGGAATAGGCTAAATGAACAAGAAGTGATGAGTGAGCCAAAATGATTAAGTATGAGTGGTGTCTTGGACATTATATTTATACATACACATATGCATGCATTCATCAGATATAGTCCCAAGAGCCTCATTGCATTGATTATTGTTACTATGATCACTATGGAGTGGATACCACACCAGTATGGTACATAGACACCTAGGATCCCCTGTAGGCCATGGCTAACGGGTAGAAATAAGACCCAAGCATGTATGTACATATTCTTGCATATATCACTGCATATGTTATTGCATTATCATTATATGCTTCATTGTATTGCCTTGGAGTCAGTTGTATGCGGTGACATTTCAGTTACAAGCAGGGTCTGAGAGTACTAAATATATTGATGAGGGAGTGGTAGATAACTTAGTTCCATTATGGATGCATTCCTGTAAATGCATGTAGTAACCTTCAATGATTAGATGTAGACGATTACATTGTGTAGACCTAGATAAAATAACCTGGGAGGGTTAGTAGTTATTGGTGAACTGGGGTAGTGGGTAATGCCTTAACACTAAGCAGAGTTATGGAAGTAATGCCAAATATGAACAAGAGGATGTTCGTAGGGATTAGAGGATACCCTTTTGCTCAGATAAAGGGTAGAGGGTCGGGGATGGGGGAGAAGTTCTTATAGATGACCATTCACCTGAATTACCTTGTTGCATATTGAAGTGGTCATATCTGTTTAGTATTTATTTATATATATATGATTTATGTGAACTAATCCTTGTCAGTCGATGATACCTACCAGTATGTGTGGTTGTAATGATACTACTGTTGCTACACCTTTAGTGTAGATGTGTGATAGGTTGGCTGAAGTTCGAGCTTGGATTGAAAAGTCTCCACCAGCAACTTTCATTCTCTATTCTTCAGGCGGGAGTTATGTTTTCTATGTTTTGTCATGTCCTTTCTTTAGTAGCTCTTGTAAAGGCTTAGACTAGATCTTGGAGGTAATTGTAGTATCTTGAATATTTGGCAGTCTATGTATGTTAACTATCTAATGAATATTGAGATTTATGCAATTGTTTCTATATCATTACATTTGAAATTGCTTAAAAAGACTTCTGCAAGTTAAGGGTTGGGTGGGTTTAGGTCTCTCCTACCTAGATAGGTTAGAGTAGGTACCTGCAAGGTCCCATCGTATTTTGGGGTTGTGACAATTTGTGACTTGCATACCCGATGAAAAATTATTTTGGATTGGTATATAGACCTCGCAAATTCTCCATGAATCCCAGCTAGGTATAAAGGCAGCGGGTGTATACTATAGCATTCATTGTATCATATTGCATTCATCCCATCATTTCTATTTATTTGTTCTTTGCAATTGTATGTTGTGATTGTGGATTATCGTTGTTGATTTGGAACAAGGAATTATAGAGTTGAATAATGATTCTTTCTCTATTGTCGTGAATATCTGATAGTCTAGGATGGATTTCCTGTGTACATGTGTTAGGAGTTATAGTTGATATTAGTATATTAGGTGTTTCTTGCCAACACTTCAAATTATGGTCAATCGATGCTGCTGCTGAGTATACATGATCCCGTACTCACACTTATTTAATTTTCTGCACCTTACGTGTAGGTACTAAGTTAGTGGTCTACGAACACTAATTTTTGTTGTTGGGTTGGTCATCTATACTTTGAAGAGTCTTGAGGTAGCGACTATTGATCCTAGCGACAATTGGATCTCCCTCTATCTCAGTTGTTATGCTTAATTAGCATTTTGAGACACTTTTGGACTCTTTTGTTGTATTCTTTACTTAGAAGCTTGTACCTTGTGACTACCAGATTTTGGATTTGGATATTGTCCTTAGTATTCTTCTTTACTATTAGATTATGAAATTTATTTAAGAATCTCTCTTGTTATTATTTGTTCCGCTTATTTACATTATCTTGTTGTAAGTTGGGTTGGGTTGGCTTACCTATTGTGAGAGGTGTAGTAGGTTCCATCATGAAGGGTTAGGTTGGCTTACCTATTGTGGGGTGTATGGTAGGTTCCATCATGACCAGGTTTTGGATCATGACATCTCCCTACTCCAATGTTTCAGTGCTTTCTTGACTTTCTTTATCTTATGATGATATAAGATTAAGGGGTTTAATTCAAAGTCTACCTTCCAATTTTGTATAATCACCTCTATAAGGGATTCCTCCTTTAACAAAAATTCAAAAACATGAAAAGCTTTATAGTGTTCTTTGTGGTTGTATTATATCTTAGAAACATAGGAGAGTGATCTGATCCACTTCTGATGAGGTTTTCTACCTCTATCACTTGGAATATTTATTGCAGTTCTTCATTGCATAGCACCTTGTCTAGTCTTGAATATGCATTCTTCATTACTTTTACCATTCTACCAAGTGTACTTGCTGCCCTTGAACCCTTGGTCTGTCAGATCGCAAATATTGATGCAATGGTTGAAATCTTCTACTTTTGCATTAGTGACCAGGAGTCCCCCCAATTTTTCTTTCTCTTTAGTAATCACATTGAAATCTCCTCCTACAATCCATGGAATAGTAATATTGCCTGGCATTTCATACAAAGATTCCCATAGTTGCATTCTGTCATTCTAGTTAGATTTAGCATATACTAGTGTAACTATCAGTTCTTTTCCCATCTCTTGACTAGTGATTTTCATAGTGAGTTGTTGCTCTACATCTAATATGATTTTGTACTCCTATGTTGCATCCAAGAATGCCCAATTTTTTCTTAATACATTTAAAACTGCATTTTTCATCCCTAACAGTCTCTTGTAATTCATTATATTGTGCCCCTCTTGGAAAGGTTATAGTTCCATCAATCCTATGAAATAGAATTGATGTCTTCTATATAAAGTTACTAGTCTAGTGAATACATTTTGAGTTTTAACAGACCTAATATTCCATATTAGTGCATTCTTAAAGACAGATTGTATTTTGACAGAGTATTCCTTATTTACATCCCAACTTTGTTAGGTGCAATTTATTTATTCCTGTTTTTTTATGCTTTCTTACATTTGATCTCACCTAATCAATATTTTTAGGGGATAAATATAATACCCCAGAATTTGAACCCATGTTGGACTTAGAAAAACTCAGCATTTTCTACAACTTTCAGGTCCCAAGGGCACGTGCCACAGGCCGTGAGAGGCATGATAGACCTTCAGCCCCATCGTGGGAACTGCCTCAGCTTTCTTAATCCTGATGGGCTGGCCACGTGCCTTGGGAAGTCCCACAAGCCATGGCTCAGCTTGCCACCCCCAGCCCGATGGCAAGGCGATATGTCATAGGAGCTACCGTGGGATGTCACTCTCTATCGTAGGAACGAGCCAGTAGACCAGCCTTGCCAGTTCCATCCCTATGGCCCTATGTGATGGGCCATGGAAGGTTCGACGGGCCATCGGACCAGCCCATCCGACTTGAATTTCCTATAATTTCTAATTTTAATTTAGGGGTATTTTGGTCTTTTTTAACTTTTTATATCCTAAGCTATGCCATTTTAGTCCTAATTATAGGGGTATAATTCACCCTTATGCAAATTCATTCTCATTCTTACGTTCCAACATCAAAAATAAGAAAAGGATTCTTCTCTCAAGCTTAAAGACCTAGGGTTCCCCAATTCTCCATCTCTGAGTTCTAAAGTAAGAAATTCTTCAAGTTTAGGTATATAGGTATTCAATGAGGGTTTTGTTTTACCCTTATGCTCATAACCTCAATTTTTTACTTTGATTTATGAAAATTATGAAACTAAGGTTCTTATCCAAATTATGAAATTCTTATAAATTCAGTTTATTTACATAAATATATGATTTCGAATCCTTATGCATGATTTTATATGAGTTTCTACAAGTATTTCTTAAACTCATGATTTGGAGAATGAATTTAGCATAATTTGACATCATTACATGTTCTCAAGCAAAATTAGCATGTTCAGATAACCTAACCTCAAGTTTCAAGAATTATGGTTTCATGAACAATATGACATTCAGATATGTCCACATGATTTATGAATAGTTTTAACATCCAGATATGTCACATGTTATGTATGAGCTATATAATATATTTTGAGAGTAGTATTTAGCACCAAGCTGACAAGGGTTCCAGATAACTCCAGTCCAGAACTACGTTGCCAGCGTAGGATTTATTTGCCCAATTAGCTCATGATAGTGGTTGCACTCTAAACATGGTCTAGTACCCCAGCAAGGTACAAGATATCTCTGCCAACTAGGGTACAGAAGTTGTATTCTATGTTGCTCACATGGTCTGTGTCGGTTACGAGAAACTCCCACATAAATGGTTTTAAGTATTGAATGTATATAACTCCTAAATTTCAAGTTCAAATTTACTACATATGACTTATGCTTATAAACATGATTTCATCTTATGATCTTACTTGAGTCATTGCATTACAATTTTTCTATGATTACATGCTTTCAGTCTTAAATATGTTTTCAAGTATGTTTTACTGATTCATGCATATCTCACATACTCAGTACATTTCATAGTACTGATCGCATACCTATTTGTGCTATATCTTATCATGATATAGATTCAGGCGCTTGCTCTTAGACTCGTGGCTAGATATAATAAAACCTCTAGTTGCATTTGGTGAGTCCTCATCATTCGAGGACTATTTATGAGCTTTAGTAGTTTTCATGATTTTACTTTCAGTACTTAGAGTTAGCTGGGGATCTTGTCCCAGCAACTCATCTTATCAGTTTATAGAGGCTTTTCAGACATAGTTTAGACAGTTTATCCGGATTTCTATTTGTTAGACCTCATGTTATATATATTCGAATTTCTTATTATTTTAGTTAAGCTTCCGCTCAGTATTTATGTTTCTTATATTTAAGTCATCCTAAAGCCAAGGGTTATCTTGGGATCAGTTGTGGTCTCAGGTCCCGTGTTACATCCAGGGGTAGATTTGGGGAGTAAAAAACTTGGTATCAGAGCATCAGGTTCAAGAGTTCTAGGATGTTTGAAATTCGCGTTAAGTAGAGAACTTTTCATATATGTGAACTGCGCCACACTCATGAGGGGGAGGCTACAAGACGTTTTAGGAAAAACTCCACTTATTTAATGTTATTTATCATGCGATAGAGTTTAACTCTATTTCTCCTTTTGAATCCATTCTTTATGCATTTCAAATTATTTCTCCTCACAGAGCCAATGCTCATAAAACTAATGCTAACCATCCAGTCCCCAACCATCAAGTTACTTACGAATACTGAATTTCATAACGCCATCTATATGTTAGCTCAGGCGATGGCAAACCAGGCTAATCAGCAGGAACCTCTTCCCGCCCATCCAAGTTGGTGGGACAGGTGCTGCCAGAGTCAATCATTTTGTCATTATAAACTCGCTAGAGTTCTTAGGGTCTAAGGTTGGTGAAGACCGATGGAATTTTATTGATGTGGTAAAGAAGATTTAGGAGGTGATGTAGGTGACCGATACTGACAGTGTTGAGCTAGCCTCCTACCAGCTCAAGGTTGTGGCTCATATTTAGTACACTTAGTGGAAGGAAGGTAGGGGTAGAAATGAAGCTCATGTGACTTGGAGTGCTTCATTGAGGCTTTTCTAGATAGTTTCTTCCCAAGGGAGTTTAGAGAGGCTAAGGCTGAAGAGTTTGTGAATTTTAGGCAAGGATCGATGTTAGTCCAAGAGTATGGGATGAAGTTCACTCAACTCTCCAGGTATGCTCCAGCTACGGTTGCCAAGCCGAGGTCCCAAATGAGTAAGTTTGTTTCTGGCATATCCAACTTGGTGAAGAAAGAATATAGGACAACTATGTTGTTGGGGGATATGGAAATCATTAGGTTCATGACCCATGCTCAACAGATTGGGGAGGATAAACTAAAGGAGAGGGCAAGAGAGAACAAGAGGATTTGGGATTCAGTCATTAGAGCTCTGAAGGTTTTCACCGGTCCTTGTTTCAGAAGAGTTCATTAGGAGTAGTTCCATAATCATCTAGTGCTCCTTCCCCAGCAGCCAGATCCAAGCATGATCAGATAGTTAGGGAGATACGCTCTTATTCTCAGGGAAATATTATGAAAGGGACTTCTTACCCTGTTTGCAACAAGTGTGGTAAAAATCACCCTAGGAAGTGTCACTATAGCTCAGGTGGATATTTTGGATGCGGACAGATGGGTAATAGGATTAAGGATATCCCTTCATCCAAACAGAACAGTGGAGGTGGCAAGGCTCAAGGTATTACTTCAGCAGCATTGGCAAGTCACCCAACTCAGCAGGGTGCCACTTCTGGCATAGGTGGTGGTCAGTGCTAGAACTGTATTTATGTTATGTCATCTCGCTACTACTAGGAGAACTCCCCTGATATGGTCATTGGTATGTTACGAGTCTTCTCTATTAATGTTTATGCTCTGCTAGACCCAGAGGCTTCATTGTCTTTTATTTCCCTATATATTGCTTACAAGTTTAGAGTCAGTCCTGAACAACTCCTAGAATCCTTCTATGTCTCAATTTCTATTTGTGAGTCAGTCCTAGCTAAGAGGGTATATAGAAATTGCCTATTTTCAGTCCTCCATAGAGTCACTTCAGCAAACTTAGTGGAGTTAAACATGAAAGATTTTGACATCATTCTTTGCATGGATTGGCTACATGCTTGTTATGACTCAGTCTACTGCAAAACTAGAGTCATAAGCTTTTAGTTTCCTAATGAACCTATATTAGAGTGAGGGGTAGTCCTCCATCATCAAAGGATTACTTCATATATTATCTTAAAGCTAGGAAAATAATCTCTAAAGGGTATGTCTATCATATAGTTTGGGTTATGGATTTAGAATCCAGAACCCAATCTCTCCAGTCAGTTCCACTAGTGAAAGGGTTCTCTGAAGTGTTTCTTGAGGATCTGCCCAGAATCCCTCTCGAGCAAAAGATTGACTTTGGGATAGACCTTATTCCAAATACGCAACCTATATCTATTCCTCCTTACTGAATGGCTCCAACAAAGCTTAAGGAACTGAAAAATAAGTTGAAAGACCTTTTAGACAAAGGTTTCATCAGACTCAGCATCTCTCCATGGGGTGCTCCAATCCTCTTCGTGCGTAAGAAATTTGGTTCTCTAAGAATGTATATAGACTACCGTCAGTTGAACAAGGTCATAATCAAGGATAAGTATCCCATTCCTAGGATTGATGACTTGTTTAACCAGCTTCAGGGTGCTAATTATTTCTCCAAGATTGATCTCAGATCCAACTATCATCATCTCAGAGTTAGGGAGTGTGACATCCTAAATACAGCCTTTAGAACTCGGTATGGTCACTATAAATTTATAGTTATGTCTTTTGGACTAACGAATGCTCTTGCAGCTTTTATGGACTTGATGAAAATGGTGTTAAAATAGTACTTGGATATGTTTTTCATTGTCTTTATAGATGACATAATTGTCTATTCTCGGTGTGAGGAGGAGCACGCAAACCATCTAAGGGTTGTGCTGCAAACTCTCAAAGATTGCTAGTTATTTGCTAAGTTTAGTAATTGTGAGTTCTAGATAAAATTAGTTGATTTTCAGGGTCATTTGGTGTTTTGTGAGGGCATTCAAGTAGATTCACAAAAAATTAAGGCAGTAAATAACTGGTCCAGACCCACTTCTCTGACAAACGTTAGGAGCTTTTTGGATTTAGTTGGGCACACATAAGATACATTGAAGGGTTTTTATTCATAGCTACACCATTGACCATATTGACTCAGGAAAAGATTAAGTTCCAGTGGTCAGATGAGTGTGACAAGAACTTCCAAGAATCAAAGACTAGCTTAACCAAAGTTCTAACTTTGGATCTACTAGAAGGTTAAGATGGTTTTATGTAACACCTAAGTATCTGGACTAGCTTTCTAACTTAGAATCCCTAAAAAATTCTGCAACTGTAGGTCCCCACGGGCGACCACCACGAGCGTTGGAGTTCCAACAGGCAGTGGGGCTCATCGTGGGAATTATCCAGTCGCCCTGAGCCACAACTTTCCCAACTCGATGGTCTAGGGCGACGAGTATGGCATTTGCCACAGGATGTCAGGCCCGCCATAAAAACTACCCAGTGTATCATCCCTAACCCTTTGTATGTTCCATCGGGCGGTCACCACCCACCGTGGAAATCATCCAGCAACTTCAGAAATTCTAAACCAAGATTCGGACCATTTTTCATGTGTTGTTAGACTCAAACTAGATGTGTTTTCCTTATATCTAAGTATTAATATCTATTCATAAGTTTTGAAGGAGTATTATAGGTGCATTGAAGTCATAAAGGACCCCTAGCTCAAGGTTAAGTTGAAAGCCTTTCTACCGATTTAGTTTTCATGTAAGTTCTTACTATGGTCAAATTCAAATAGTCATAACTCCTATAATATAAAGGGTTAAGTGGCCTAGTACCCACCAAATTAAAAGTTTTTGAATATTCTTTCCAACACCACTGAACTCTCATTAATCAGAGTCCGGAGTAAAACGTTATGAGCATTTTAGTGAAATACTATCAGCTGTCAAAATCTGACGGGCTAGCCGACATGTGTGGGAAATTCTGATGGCCGTCCCGACGCCCGTGGTGACTATGATGGACCATGGTATAAGGGAATGGTAACTTTCCAATGAGGCTATTTGGCTCCCGTAAGGCCAACGGTTGGGTCCAACGGCCCGTGGGAGCCACGATGGCCCGTGGGAAGTGTCATCCGACGATTTTCTGCACTTTTTCCTATGAGTTTAATTAAGGGTAGTTTAGTATTTTCCTCACCTCAGATTCTTCCCCTCATCTTTTAAAAACCCAAAAGGGGTTATTCCTGATAATAACATCAATCTATCTCTAAATAATTCCCTCAAGACTCTAAGGCAAGATACCTAGGGTTTCAAGCAAGCAAGATCATAGAAGCTCAAGCAAGAAAATATCTCAAGAGTTTTCTTTCAGATTTCTTCTCCAAGACTCCACCTCCAACCTTAAGGATTTTTCTCCAATATTTGTCCCCAAAGTTCTAGCTATAAGTTCTTAAAGTTTCAGGTATGTGGGTATTCAATATGGGAATTCCTTCACCCTTATGCCCAAAACCCCAACATTCTAAATTGATTTTAAGAATTTCTAAATTAGGGTTCTTACTCAATTCTTATGGGTTCTTCTATAAATTATTTCCTCATGATTATTCTATGAATTCTAACTCTAAATTGCATGATTTTGTATGTATTTTTATAAGTGGTTTCCTATACATGATTTGAAAGCTAACTTTTTCCCAATTTGTGAAATTGTTATGAATTTAGTTTATGGGCATCAATTCATGGTTTCTCATTCATTACCCATGTTTTAATTGAGATCCCTTAAGTATTTTAAAAAGCCCATGCATTGAGAATGGTTTCTAGCATGAATTCATCCACTTGCATGTTTTCAAGCAATATTGGAATGTTTACATAACATGACCCCAAGTATTATGAAATTACATACCTAGTTCTTTAATTTATAAGTTTTAGTCAAAAGTATGTTTGAACTATGGCCATGCTTTGTATTAAGGATTTGAAGTATGAAGAACATGACATTAGATATGTCCCTATGTTTTATGAAAGGTTTGACATCTAGATATGTCTACCTAAGCTATGAATAATCTTGTCATTTGATATGTCACAAGTATTATATGAGCTATATGTATATTTAAAGAGTAGTATTTAGGACCGAGTTGGACAGGGTGAGCGTACCTTTAGTCCCAGCACTACGTTCCCCCATAGGTTTTTAAGTCCCCTCTGTTGGGCATTAGAACTAGTGATCATGCCAAGTTATGCCTTTATACCATGTCAAGGTATATTGGGTCCCCTCGATGGAGTGGATACATCTGATTCCATATAGCTCACATGGTCTATGTTGGTTAGAGAACCTCCCGTAGAAATAGTTTCAAGCTTTTAATGTATTTGACTCTTTGCGTTTAGATTTCAAACTTTCTACTATTACTTTGATTCTAAAGGTGGTTTAAGCTTATGATATTGCATTGAGTCATTTCATTACATATTTTACTATCATTATACGACTACAATTTTACTTTTGCTTTAGGCATGTTTTACCACGACATATGCGTGATATCAATTTTAAGCATGCTTTCAAGTATATTTAATCATGACGTATACATATCTCTCATACTCAGTAGATTCTATAGTACTGACTGCATACCTCTTTATGTTGCATCCTATCATGATGTAGATCCAGTAGCTTACCCCAGATTCGAGTTTAGGTGATCAGCAGCACATCCAACCAGCTTGGTGAGTCCTCCTCATTCGATGACTTGGAGTTTAGCTTCATTCTAGACTATTAGTTCTTTCATTTAGTTTTCAGTATTTAGAGTTAGTTGGGGGCTTGTCCCATCAACTCGTCAGTAGAGGCTTTCAGATATAAAGTTAGATATTCATCTTAATTTAGATTGTCATTTTTAGACTTATATTTTTAAAGCAGATTAAGTTACTCATTACTTCAGTTACGTTTCCATTCTTATGTTTAGTTTTTAAGTAATGCTAATGCTAGGAGGTTATCTTGAGATCACTTGTGATCTTGGGTCTCATGTTACATCTACGGGGTAGGCTTGGGGCATGATAAATTTGATATCAGAGCATCAGGTTCAAGAGTCCTAGGCTGTCTAAGACACACATCAAGTAGAATCTCTTTCATGGGTGTAAAGCGCACCACACTTATGAGAGAGAGGTTACGAGGTGTCTTAGAAAAAACTTCACTTATTTCATATTCAATATCGTGCGATAGAGTTTAACTCTATTTACCCTTTTGATCCATTCCTTACGTATTTTAGATAATGCGTCCATGAACAAACCCCAAAAAGGGTGCTAATCCTCCTGTTCTTGACCACAAGGTTATGAATGCGGAATTTCTGGAAGACATCTATATGTTGGCTCAAGCCATGACAACTCAGTTGAATGAGAAAGAGAAACTAAAGAAGAGAAAGAGGAAGAACAAGAAAACCAAAACATGGAACCATGACTCTAGTCAGAAGAAACTGGTAGTAGGAACCAATCATATTTTTAGCAAAGGTCATCCGGACCCACCCCATCTCCAGTTAGCACATCTGCACTCGATTCTCAGTCTTGTCATAGTAGGGCTCTGAAGACCTTGAGGTACCCTCATTGTAGTAGTTGTGTAAGTTCCATCTAAGTGAGTGCCTTGAGGGAAAAGAGGGGTGGTCTAGGTGTGGTCAGTTAGGCCATAGAGTCAGGGATTTCCCCTCACCTAAGCAGAAGAACAGTGGTGTTCAGCTCCAAAACTGATTCCTTTAACTGCCTAGCCAGCCAAGTCAGAGTATTCCTCTAGAAGTTGAATTAGATGTTTCTTTCTTTATGCATCCATAGTCTCCAGACCCCTATTCTAGTATGGATGTATGTTGTCCTAGCTTAGAACAAGCAGTGATAGAGGAGTATAGCATCGACGGGTAGTAGAAAGAGAGAGTTGTGAGTTGTTAGAACCATGTAAGCTTGATAGGTCATTGCAAGGGATAAGTTGTAAGTTAATGAAGTGGTATGTATGACCCTTATATGAGATAGAAAGATTGAAGATTAGGCGAGGGGGAGTCTTATGCTATAGAAGGTAGTGTACACTCAAACTAGCTTTTAAGGTAGGGTTTGCTTTGTTAGAATAAAATGATCATAGTTCAGTTTAAAGGTTAGTAAGAGGTCCTCAGACTAAGAAAGGTAGCATGAATCTAAGGGGGATATGGGAGAATGTAAAATCAGTCAGATTTTGGAGACCCATGTAGTGATGCTAATAAGTGCTAGAACAAAGTTAGGGGGATCCAGAGACTTATTTCTATCCTAGCATCTTAAGTATACTTATGTCATTACGACACCCAAATCATGCATTGTGTTCCAGTTCCATGGTCCTAATTCAAATTCATACACTTTATATAGATTCACGCCCATACTCAACTCCAAGAACGATAAGTGATGGCTTCAGACAATGATTTTGGTCTTACTCTATGGTTCTATAAATCCCATCTTTATGCTCTAAGGATCGTTATTTATGTAAACTCATGCCTTGCAGTATGCCCAGTCCTATGCACTCAGCTTAGTTCCCAGACATACTTTAACGGCTAATGAAACCCTGCTATATCATGTATATGCTCATACCAGATTTCTTGAATAATTTGTGTTTGTGATTTCCTTACTCTAACCATGCTTTATATGTCCCAGATGTGAGATACTCATGCCCTTTCACTTGAGTTCTCAAACCCCACCTTGAGTGGCTAGATTAAGCTAAGTGTAAGTCAAGACCGATCAATATTCCTTCATCCGTGATGCCCATTCTCCCACTCTATTCTATCAGTGAACTTGTATTGTGTTGTCATAGCTTTTAGTAGAGGAAACTAGGTAGTAGCCTAGATGAGAAGTAGTAGGTTGTAAGTGTGGATGAAAAGTGAGGTGAGGATTATTCATGTGAAATAGTTAGATGAGAAATTTTGGCATGTATCATTGTAGAAGTTCTTCAAGTTACAGCTCTTAGATATGCTAGGGAAGAGAGTAGAAGTCTTGGATAGTGTGAGATACAAGAAACCATAAGGTAACCATAGTTATAAATTTGAATATCCTGATGAAATACATATGGGCTTTTGCTTCATGCGACTAGTGACCCTTTGATTAGGAGCTCAAGGTTGGTTGGTGGTTGTGATAGGAAGAAACACTATTCTTAGGAGATGACTCTAGATGCAAGAGATTTTGTCAAGATTGTCTTGAACATGGAGGAAGCAAATAGTTAGACTCTGACCTTAGTATCTATATGTGCGCTGGTGAGAATTTTAGTTGTAAATGGTAAGTGTGGTATTTGGAAGAGAATAGTTTTCCAGTATGGCTACTCCTCTCAATTTTATGTTCCTTTCAGCTAACTACGATTTCTAATAATGTGTTCATTCCTTATGAGTTTTAGCTAAGTCCCTACTCTTAATTCAAACCAGGCGTCATGTTAAATATTCAGTTTCATGCCCCATTAGTTGTTATTACACTCTCAATATGCATACATGTGTCACGAATCCAGATCAATTTTTATTTCAATCCAAAATTAGTTACCACATTAGTACTTCAGTTTTTAAAGCTCTGTTGAGGGAGCTACTTGGGAAGCAGGAGCAACCATGATGGAAAAATACCCTCATCTCTTCCTTCCGATCTAGTTTTGGCTTGAGGTAGTAGTTTCTTCCTTAGTATGTCTCTCTAATTCTATTCCACCAGTTTCTCTCATGATCCTAGTATGCATTCATGTTTTTTGAAGTTAATTCAGTCATGTTTTAAGATAAAAAGTCAGCTTTCATGCTTATCCTTCAGTTTTCATATTCTGTTGGTTGGTTGGGCTGTTTTCTCTCCAGTTTTCCTGACTTAGTCTTCATTCGAGGATGAAAGATCCCAATGGGGAGATATTATAACACCTCGGTATCTGGACCAGCTTTCTAACTTAGAATCCTAAAAAAAATTGCAATTGTAGTTCCCCACGAGCGACCACCACGAATGTTGGAGTTCTAACGGGCCGTGGGATTCATCGTGGGAATTGTCCAGTGGCCCTGAGCCACATCTTTCCTAACTCGATGGCCTAGGGTGATGGGCATGGCAGTTTTCACGGGATGTCAGACCTACCATGAAAACTACCCAGTGTTTTATCCCCAACCCTTCCTATTTTCCATAGGGCTGTAACCACGGGCGTCGCAGTGGCGACGGCCCATAGGAACCCACCGTGGAAATCAACCAGCAACTCAAGAAATTCTAAACCAAGATCTGGACCATTTTTCATGTGTTGTTAGACCCAAACTAGATGAGTTTTCTCTATATCTAAGTATTAAGATCAATTCCTAAGTTTTTAAGGAGTATTAGAGGTGGATTGAAGTCATAAAGGACCCCTAGGTAAAGGTTAAGTTTAAAACCTTTCTACAGATTTAGTTTTCATATAAGTTCTTACCAAGATCAAATTCAAACGATCATAACTCCTAGAATATAAAGATTTAGGTTAACTAGTACCGACCAAATTAAAGGTATTTTAATCTTCTTTTAAACTCCACCAACCTCTCATTAATCTGAGTTAGGAGTAAAAACTTATGAGCATTTTAGTGAAGCACTGTAAGCTGTCAAAATCCGACGGGCTGGCCGATGGGAGTGGGAAATTTTGACGCTCGTCCCGACGCCCGTGGTGACCACGACGGCCCATGGTGGCAGGGCATGGTAACTTTCCAGTGAGGCTATTTGGCCCTCATGAGGCCGATGTTTGGGTCCGATGGCCCGTGGGAGCCACGATGGCCCGTGGAAAGCGTCGTCCGATGATTTTTTACACTTTTTCCTATGAGTTTAATTAAGGGTAGTATGGTCTTTTCCTCACCTCAGATTCTTCACCTCATCTTATAAACACCCAAAAGGGGTTATTCCTCATAATAACATCAATCCATCTCTAAATAATTCCCTCAAGACTCTAAGGGAAGATACCTAGGGTTTCAAGCAAGCAAGATCATAAAAGCTCAAGCAAGAAAATCTTTCAAGAGTTTTCTTTAAGATTTCTTCTCCAAGTCTCCACTTCCAACCTTAAGGATTATTCTCCAAGCTTCGTACCCAAAGTTCTAGCTAGAAGTTCTTCAAGTTTCAGGTATGTTTGTATTCAATAAGGAAATTCCTTCACCCTTATGCCCAAAACCCTAACCTTCTAAATTGATTTTATAAATTTCTAAATTAGGGTTCTTACCCAATTCTTATGGGTTATTCTATAAATTGTTTCCTCGTGATTCTTCTATGAATTCTTACTCTAAATTGAATGATTGTTCATGGACTTTTATAAGTGGTTTCCTATACATGATTTGAAAGCTAACCTTTGCACAATTTGTAAAATTTTTATGAATTCAGTTTATTGGCATTAATTCATGGTTTCTCATTCATTACCCATGTTTTAATTGAGATCCTTTAAGTATTTTCAAAAGCCCATGCATTGATAATGGTTTCTAGCATAAATTCATCCACTTGCATGTTTTCAAGCAAAATTGGCATGTTTAGATTACATGACCCCTAGTATTATGTAATTGCATGCCTTATTCTTCAATTTATGAGTTTTAGTCAAAAGTATGTTTGAAATATGGCCATGCTTTGTTTTAAGGATTTGAAGTATGAAGAACATGACATTAGATAGGTCCCTGTGTTTTATGAAAGGTTTGTCATCTAGATATTTCTACCTAAGCTACGAAGAGTCTTGGCATTTCATATGTCACAAGTATTATATGAGCTATATGTATGTTTTTAGGAGTAGTATTTACCACCGAGTTACACAGGGTGAGTGTACTCTTAGTCCAAGAATTATGTGCCCCTGTAGGTTTTTAAGTCCTCTTTGTTGGTCATTAAAACTAGCGATTACGCCAAGTTATGCCCTTATACCCTGGCAAGATATATTGGGTCCTCTCGATGGTGTGGATACATCAGATTCCATGCATCTCACATGGTCTATATCGGTAAGAGAACCTCCCACAGAAATAGTTTCAAGCTTTTAATGTATTTGACTCTTTGCTTTTAGATTTCAGATTTTCTACTATTACTATGATTCTAAAGGTGTTTCAGCTTATGATATTGCATTGAGTCATTTCATTACAGATTTTACTATCATTATACGACTTTAGTTTTAATAATGCTTTAAGCATGTTTTACCACGACATATGCATGATATCAGTTTCAAGCTTGCTTTTAAGTATATTTTGTCATGACATATGCATATCTCTGATACTCAGTACATTTCATAGTACTGACCGCATACCTCTTTGTGCTTCATCCTATCATAATGTAGATCCAATAGCTCACCCCTGATTCGAGGCTAGTAGATCAGCAGCACATCCATCCACATTTATGAGTCCTACTCATTCGAGGACTTGGAGTTTAGCTTCATTCTAGACTATTAGTTCTTTCATTCAGTTTTCAGTATTTAGAGTTAGCTAGAGTCCTGTCCCAGCAGCTCGTCAGTAGTAGAGACTTTCAGGCATAGAGTTAGATATTCATCTTATTTCAGATTATCATTTTTATACTTATATTTTTATAACAAATTAAGTTGTTCATTACTTCAGTTAAGCTTCCGTTCTTATGTTTTATTCAGTTTTTAAGTCATGCTAATGCCAGAGGGTTATCTTGAGATCACTTGTGATCTTGGATCCGTGTTATGTCGAAGGGGTAGGCTCGAGGCATGACACTTTATGGTGTAGTGTGATGCATCTAGAATTGACTTAGTTTGTGTTCTGATGAAGCATATCAAAGTCATCGCATATGCCTCTTGATAGCTTAAGATTCATGAGAAGAACTACCCGACTCATGATCTTGAGTTAGCAGTAGTTGTTTTTGCCTTAAAATTTTAGAGACACTACTTGTATGGTGTCTATGTGGACGTGTTTACTGACCATAAGAGACTCCAATGTGTATTCACTCAGAAGGAATTGAATCTTTATCAGAGAAGGTGGCGTAAGCTTCTAAAAGATTATGACATGAGAGTGCTTTACCATCTGGGTAAGGTCATTGTAGTGTTTGATGCACTTAGCAGATTGTCTATAGGTAGTGTGTCACACGTTGAGGAAGAAAAGAAGGAATTAGCTAAGTATGTTCATAGCCTTTTTCATTTAGGGGTTCACCTTACAGATTCAACGGATAGTGGTATTATAGTCTAGAATAGATCAGAATTTTCTTTGGTAATTGAGGTGAAGGAGAAACAAGATAGTGACCCCATATTGCATCAGCTGAAGGGTGTAGTCTATTAGCAGAGAGTAGAGGTTTTCTCCCAAGGGGGAGATGGTGTGCTTCGCTACCAGGGTCGTTTATGTGTTCCAGCTATGGATGAGTTGAGATATCCTATTTTGATAGAGGCTCACAGATCCAGATATTATATGTATCCCGGTGCCACCAAAATGTATTGTGACCTATGGAAAATCTATTGGTGGAATTGTATGAAGAGGACATTACATATTTTGTGGCTAAATGCCAAATTGTCAGTACGTAAAAGTAGAACATTAGAGACTGGGAGTTATGACCAAAGATATTGACATTCCTACTTGAAAGAGAAAAGTGAACAATATGTATTTTACTACAGGCTTACCTGTCACGACCCAATTTCTCGGTCATGATGGAACCTACAACCCCCAGTAGGTGAACCAATCCCCGTAGCCCAGAACAGTTAGTAATGGGCTACTATCTAACAAATAAGGGAACAAGACGAAGATAATAGATAAAAGGGACATAAATATATACATATGCGGAAACTAAACCAAACCGCAAGACCTGGTATCGTGGTATAGAGCCAAACTACATACATGGAGTGCAAATAATCAAAAACAATATATACAGATGTCTCTGAATGGTAATAGAGTACATGAAGCAAAAGATAAACTAAAGCTAAGCTCCGATCGCCAAGAGCTCACCCTCGGTCTGAAGTAGTCGCCAACAGATCTCCAAGCACGAATCACAGCGGTCTAACGATGATGGCCCACGCTAGGATCTGCACCCAAAGATGCAGGGGGGTAGGGTGAGCACTAAATGCGAAGCATAAGGTACCCAGTAGGTATCATAGGCCGACTGGGCACATATAAGATAAAAGCGTAGTAACAGACAGAATAGAAGCAAACAGTCACAAAAATCAACGAAAAGTACACAGGAACTAGCCCAGAGGGAAATCAACAGAACCACGTGTGAGGCTAGTAAGCAGAATATACACACCATAGGCACAGGTGAAAGTAAGAAACAACGCACCTGGGGTCCTTGCAACAACACTGTATATAAAATAAGATTACGAAATGGGCGGTATACCGGTAACCTGAAGAGTAAGAAGAAGAGAGAAAGAGTAATGATACGCATGCTTAGAGACATGAATCAAGCCCAACTAATCATATCAATCTCAAATCCAGAAACTAACAGTCTAGCAGTAACCAATTTCATACTTAACCGTAATAGGGAACAATGCTGCAAGTAAATAGCAAAAGTCCACCTACAGTCCCCCGGCCGCCCATACAACCGAGGAACACAAACAAGTGAAAACAAACCCTCCGGCATCCCATACTACCGGAGCGTACAATCAACAAACAACAAACAAGGGTGGAGCCTCAAACAATGAATGATATGATGCATGAAGATCTCAAGTGAAATGGTATCTCTGTATGTACCTCCTCCGGTGCCGATCCGGCCCAGCAGGTAGGTTCCATGGAAGGACACTGCCCGTATACCTTTACTCCACCATATACCCTTTCCTCTGGCACACGCAGCCCGTAGCCCCTGGCCCGGATGGCAAGGTCCATGGAGGTCCCTGACCCCATACTAAAACTCAGTATCAAAATATGTCACCTGGAAGCAAGTCCGGTATCAAGATAGAGACCCAATCTCGAATATGCATTCCCAGACCCTGTCCAGGACTAAAGTAGTAGGAAAATATCTCAAAAAAACCCCTCCAAGGGTGCCCGGGCATAATCGGGTCTAAACAGTAGAAAGTCATCTCAGGTGCTCGGTCCGACCGAGGCTAAAAATTATCTCAAGTAGCAAGAAAACTCAACTAGCACCCCGGCCCTGCCGAGTCTAGCGTTAGTAGTAAAACTGGTGTTTTAAAACATAATTTTACTTCCTTTTACCCAGGAATATTCACAAGTTAAATCAAACCATTTCCAAATTATTTCCATCAAAAACAGGCCCCCCGGGCCATGCAAGGTTTAGAAAATGGTGCCAGTAGGCCCGAAGCCCAAACCGTAGTAAAACCTGTATAAAACCTCTTTATATGCATGAAAATGGTATGATCAAACACAGTAGCTGCCCAGCAGCTCACAATCAATCTATCGACCCTGCACAGGCCCACAGCTACTCAGCAAGCATAACCAGCCTAGAAGGATAATTCTATGCCCGGGACTCGCGGACATTCCCAAAATCCCACCTTCTATGTTCCAGAGTCAACAAGGCCTCATAGGACCACAAGGGTAAATAAAATATATCAGCAAATACTACAAGCAACGGAGGAACAAAAGTAGGCGGACATGAATAAAGCGGTCGAGGTCTGTGGTACCAACCTAATAATCCAACCCAAGGATGCCCATTAATACAATTTTATCCTATATATGCGGAGTCTAGGGAAAATAAACCATAACCTACCTGTCGTCCGATGACAAGCTGCTAGAACAACGATGTCCAAGCTCGAACCACTTCGAGAAAATCCAAAACTAAATCGGAATCGGATTTGGGCTTGAATAACTTGACGTAGATAATTGATTTTCTTTCGGTAACCGAATAAATTGTCAAAATAATATTCCCTCAGAAATCTTCCTTAGCGCGTATAGAATCAATGTGCACAGTAGTATGTAAAATGCCCCCATATGATCACTTTTGCCCCTGTAACATATAAATTAAAGGTACTTATATCAATACACATGCCACTTAATCTTAGCTTATAAGTGGCAGCATCCCAATGTGTTGTCCAACCCCTCCACTCCCACGTGGAGTGGAGGTGGCAATATTGAAAGATTACCTTTACCCCGTTATATATATTCGGGTATTGCATAAATTCGTGGTTTATAAATATAATTTTTGAATATACCATAATCATTAGAAAATTATTTCTAATAAAACTTACTATATTATAATAATAAATTTCAATATAACTAAATTTACTATCTCCGTTAAAATATTACAATGTATAAAAACCTTATAAAATAAATACATATACACTTATATCGTAACAAAATATTTTTCATAAACCTTTAAAATATTTTGAAAAGGCAATAATAATATAATTTTTACCAAATTCAACTTTTAAATAAAATATTTTCAAATACACGCGATGTTAATAAAATTCTTAAATTTAAGTTTGCAACTCACCATCGCACGATTTAGATACTAAAGAACTCTCTTGGAACCCTCCCTTATGTTTTCTCACTATTTTGAAACTGAAATGGCGTTTTAAAACGTGAAGTTGAGGCTTAAATCGAGTTTAACCCGACCCGGTTCGCGACCCGGTTCGCAACCCGTTTTCTGCCAGACAGTCCGCGGTAAAACAGTCATAACTTTTTACTCCGAGATCAGTTGGACGTGAGGTTTTATGCGTTGGAAACTAGACTCGTAGACCTTCGATTTGGTATTTCGGGGGACTTCTAACTCGTTATACATTGAGATAAAAGCTCCGAGATATTTTACCCAAAGTTCAGAAAATTTATTAAAGAACTTACGATAACTTTTGCCGACTTGCTTGACTCGTAAACTTATAATGCGACCAAACAAATGGACCCAACACCGAAATACCGGTCTTGACGAGACTTAAGTGACTTGGGGCCTCTACAAACAAGCTCTAACGGTTCAAGGAAAACGTATACGTGGAAATAACCGGAAGGGTCATTATATTCCCCGTCCAATATTAGGAGCTTCTTGGGTTTGGCTGGTTATTACAAGAGGTTTGTGGAAGGATTTTCTTGCATTGCTGCCCCTTTGACTCGATTGACTCAGAAAATGTTAAGTTTCAGTGGTCCGACACTTGTGAGAAAAGTTTTCAGGAATTAAAGACTCGATTGACCACACCTCTAGTATTGGCTCTACCCGAGGGCCTAAATGATTTTGTAATGTATTGTGACGCTTCCAGGATTGGTTTGGATTTTGTTTTGATGTAACGGGGCAAGGTGATTGCTTATGCCTCGAGACAACTTAAGATGCATGAGAAGAACTACCCAACTCATGATATTGAGCTAGCATATGTAGTCTTTGCTTTGAAGATTTGAAGACACTACTTGTATGGTGTGCATGTTGATGTCTTCACGGATCACAAAAAGTCTTTAGTATGTATTCACTCAAAAGGAGTTGAATTTGCGACAAAGGAGATGGCTTGAGCTCCTTAAGGATTATGATATGAGTATGCTTTACCATCCGGGTAAGGCCAACATTGTGGCGGATGCTTTGAGTAGACTGTCCATCGGAAGTGTATCTTCTATTAAAGATGGAAAGACAGAATTGGCTAAAGAGGTTCATAGGCTTTCTCGGTTGGGAGTTCGCCTTATGGACTCGACCAATGGTGGTGTGATTGTGCAAAATGGTTCTAAATCATCCTTGGTGGTGGAGGTGAAGGCAAATCAAGACAAAGATCTTGTTTTACTTCAGCTTAAGGGTGCAGTTCATCAGCAACGGGTTGAGGTTTTTTACAGAGGGGGAGATGGTGTGCTTAGTTAATAGGGTCTCTTATGTGTGCCAGATGTTGATGGATAGAGACATCAGATTTTGACTGAGGCTCACAATTCTAGATATTCTATTCATCCGGGTGCCACCAAGATGTACCATAACCTACGATAAGTCTTTTGGTCAAATGGTATGAAAAAGGACATAGCTGGGTTTGTGGCTAATATCCCAACTGTCAACTGGTAAAAATGGAGCATCAAAGGCTGGGTGGTATACTTCAAGATATCTACCTTTCCAGTTGGAAATGGGAATTAATCAATATGGACTTTATTACTGGATTGCCTCATACTCGAAGGCAACATGATTCCATTTAGGTGATTGTCGATCGGATGACCAAGTCATCCCATTTCTTGGCTGTTAAGACTACGGATTCAGCAGATGATTATGCATGAATCTACATTCGGGAGATAGTTCGATTGCATGGTGTTCCTTTGTCTATCATTTCTGTTAGAGGTCCTCAGTTTACATCTCAGTTTTGGAAATTTCAGATGGGTTTGGGTACTCAGATGAAGTTTAGCACAACTTTTCAACCTCAGACAGATGTCCAGGCAGAGCGTACTATTCAGACTTTGGAGGATATATTGAGAGCTTGTGTGATTGATTTCAAAGGTAATTGGGATAATCACTTACCACTTATCGAGCTTGCCTACAATAACAACTTTCACTCTAGCATCCAGATGGCTTATTATAAGGCTCTTTATGGCCGGAGGTGTAGATCTCCTATTAGTTGGTTTGAGGTAGGAGAGGCAACCTTGATTGACCCAGATTCGGTTCATAAGACTATGGAGAAGGTTCAGCTTATTAGGGAAAGGTTGAAGACCGCTTAAAGTCAACAAAAGTCTTATGCGGATGTGAGGACAAGGGAGTTGGAATTTGAAGTTGATGATTGGGTTTTCCTAAAGGTGTCACCCATGAAGGGTGTGATGAGATTTGTCAAGAAAGGGAAGCTTAGTCCCTATTTTGTAGGTCCTTATTAGATTTTGAGAATAGTTGGTAGTGTTGCTTATGAGTTGGAGTTGCCAACAGAGTTGGAAGCGGTTCATCCAATTTTCCATGTATCCTTGTTGAAGAAATGTGTTGGTGATCTAGGCTTGATTATTCCTTTGGAAGATGTGGGTGTGAAGGATAGTCTCACCTACGAGGAGGTTCCCGTGGAGATCCTTGATCGTCAGGTTTGTTGGTTGAGGAACAAAGAAGTCGCTTCGGTGAAAGTCCTTTGGAGTAATCAACTTGTAGAAGGTGCTACTTGGGAAGCAGAAGAGGCCATATAGGCCAAATATCCTCATCTCTTTCCTTTCGACTTAGTTCCAGCTTGAGGTAATATTTTTCTCCTTAGTATGTCCCTACGATTCTACTCCACCAGTTTCACTTATGATCCTAGCATGCATCCATGTTTTACAAAGTTAGTTTATCATGTTTTCAAGTTGAGAAGTTCAGTTTTCATGATGTTCCCTTAATTTCCATGTTTTGATATTTGGTTGGGCTGTTTTCTCCTCAGTTTTCTTTGCTTAGTCTTTATTCAAGGACAAATGATTCCAAGAGGGAGATATTGTAACACCCCAGAAACCTATCAGCAGTCTAAGGAAAAATCTCTAAAATTTTCATATTCCAGGAACTACGGGTCCAAACCACAGACCATGGTCCAAACCACGGGTAGTGGAATGAAACTGTGGTTTACCTTATGCTGGTTCAGCCTCTAGTCTGGAACCACGAGTGGGTTCTACAGACCGTGGTTCAAACCACGGGTCCATCCTGTCCACTCGTGGAATTCAAATCAGATGAGTGACTGGTCCATCAGAAATGACGACTCGATTCTATGAGTCGCCGTTCAAACGACGACCCGTAGTCCTGAGTCGTGGTTTGACCGGAGGTCAACTGACTCCCCCAGGAACAACGAGTTTAGTTGTCGACCAATCATTCAAATGACGGATCTATCTTGTCGAGTCGTAGACTACCTCCTGTAGACTATCTAATTGACCAGGTTTCACGAGTTAGAACCACGAGTCGTGGTTCAAACGATGACCCGTGGAACCAACCCGTAGAACCTTAAACCGACCTATTTTTTAGATTTTTCTAAATTAAGTCTCAGGGGTATTTTAGTTATTCCCCACCCTTTTAACTCCTAAATTGTCTTGTTTTGGATATTTCAAGTAGGATTTTCACCCTTATTAGCCTAAGTTCCTCCAAAGATCTTCATTCTTCTCTCAAAAAGGAAAATTCCTCTCAAAGCTTCAAGTCTCAAGCTCCAATTTTAAGTCTCCTTAGTCTTTTCAATTCAAGTGGGTTAGCTTCAACCAAGGTATGGGGTATTCAACAATGGGTTCCTTTCACCCTTGTGCCCAAAACCCCCAATTCTCGAATTGATTTATGAACTTGTGAAATTAGGGTTTTGATCTAAATTAGGGAAAAACTTATGAAATCCATTTTTATGCTTAAATTCATGGTTTCTTATTACTTATTTATGAATTAAGCATGATTCCTTCATTGTTTTGTTTTTTTTGGTGCAAACAGTAACCATTTCATTTCATACCAAAAAAGTTGAGATTTACAATGCCAAAGAGGTGCTGACCACCTCCTTCTCAAACCTATTTTATCCTTCAACTCCAGTACTAGTTTATATAGACTAACTATCAGCTATACATTTCTAACTATGTTTACAGAGTAAGGAATTGTAGGTAATAAAATCAAACCAAAAAAAAATTTCCAAAGAAGCAGCAAGTAATGTGAGATGTAACTCTGCTTCTTCATGGTCTTCCATTCAGTTGCATTAGAGAGTCTCTCCATTTGGGTTAATTCATTCCTTTGATATGAATATAGCATGCTATTTCTCTACAAATAGAATCAGCTTGAAAATATCCAGCTTGGAATCGTAGATGGTTCATTTCTCTCTAAGTAATAGCCACCAACATACCAAACACACAAGAGATGATAGCTGCACTACCAGATTTACTTTTGGCCAGTTGATTAGCCCAAGTTAGTTCTGCCGTCCAGTCCCCTATCTGTCTTTGTATCCCAAGCCAGGCTAGAAATCTTTTCCATAGGTTCTGAGTTACAGGGCAGGCAAAGAACAAATGCTCAAAAGATTGAAGTGGGTCTTTACAGAACACACATTCCAAAGGGACATGTATACCAAACTTTTGTAACCTGTCTACTGTAGCTAACCTTTTCCATGCTTCTAACCATAGAAAGAACTTGTGTCTTGGATGGATAGTAGGCTGCAACACAATGTTTTTCCAAGGCATCTTTGGGAATTATGGAGTTAAACATAGATACATTTTCCTGATGGAAAATTTCCCAGCAACCACCATGGAGTTTAATCGAGTCTTCAAGTCTCCTTGAAGATGTAGAGAGTCGATGATGTTCTTCCTTGTAGATAGTATATTCCTTATGACCCAAGTTGCAGATTTAGTTATAGGACATAGTTCAGCACTGGCTCCTTTCATATAATATATATTCAACCACTTGATCCATAGGCATTCTTTTTCCTTTGAGATGGCCCATAACTGCGTCAAGATTGCTGCAACATTCCAAATCTTCATATTCATGATATTCTGCCCTCCTGCAGTCAAAGATCTGCATAATTTCTCCCAGGACACCAATGATTTCTTTGAGCTAGCAGTAGCACCTGTCCATAGGAAAGTTATGCAAGCAGATTCAATAAGTTTTAGGATCCTTTTTGGAAGAATAAAAATTTGCGCCCAATAGGTTTGAACACCAAAAATTACTGATTTGATCAGTTGGGTTCTGCCAGCATAGGAGAGGAACTTTGTTGACCAACATCTGAATTTATCTGTTATCTTCTCAACAATAGGCAAACACTGAGCATTAGTAAGTTTTTTTAGGAGAGAGGGACTCCAAGATACTTGAAGGGAATAGATCCCTCCAAATATCCTAAAGTGGTAAGAATCTCTTGTTTCAGGGCTGGCTTGACACCAGCCAAATAAATTTGGCTCTTCTCAATATTTGCTTGTAATCTTGATGCAGCAGAAAATCTTTGGAATGCCCCTTGTAATAGTTGAATGGATTGCATATCTGCCTTACAAAAAAGTAACAAATCATCTGCAAAATGAATGTGCATCACCCCCAGCTTCTTACATCTAGGATGAAAAAGGAAAGCTTTATTCTGCCCAATCTATTTCAGTCACTTCCTTTACCAACTCACATTTCTGGCTATAGGTTAGACAAGGTCCACTCCTGATGAATTCAAGGTTTTGGCAGGGAAGAGTACTAGTAGATGATCCCATCAGATTGAAGAAGAATTGAATAAACTCCTGCTCCACCAGCTTTGGCTCCAGTATTTGATACCATTGGAGTTGTACACAGATGTGATAGAATTCCTGTTAGCTCTAATCTTGTCCTGTGCATGGAAGTAGCTAGTATTGGCATCCCCACTATCTATCCAGCTGACCCTATATTTCAGTCTAAGCACTTGCTCCTCTACTTCACTCCACTTCCTGACTTCCAGTTGAAATTATTTCTCCTCATCAATAGAGATAGGACACAATGGGGTAGAAAACAATTGCTTTTGAACCCTTTCTAGATCATGTCTTGCCTGGGCTAACCTTTGTGCATAGAAAGCCATGTGTGTGTTCAAACCCTTTAATGCAACCTTCAAAGCTTTCAATTTCTTCCACACTTGTTCCATTTTGGTACCACTATGAGACTTATTCTAATTGTTGCTAATAATATCCCCAAAATCAGGATGATTTAACACTGTACAAAAAAGCTTGAAAGGTCTTGACCTCATATATGGCTGAGGGCTCAACTGAATGATAATGAGTGAATGATCAGACACACCTGAGACTAGGAAGTCTGCCTCCATATGCCCATAAGTGCTCAACCAGTGGATATTTCCAAACACCCAATCAATCTTAGAATATACTCTACTAGTGGCCTTCTGGTTATTACAGAAAGTGAAGTGACAACCTTTGCTCTTAATAGGTGAAAATTGAAGAGAGTCCAGACATAACTGGAAAGCTTGAGTTCAGTTTGTAACACAGGAGAGCCTAACCTATCACCTAAACTCAAAACATTGTTAAACTCCCCTCCCTGGAACCAGAAACCTTGCAAAGAACTGCCCACTCTTATAAGATCAGTCCATAGTATTTCCCTCAGATTACCTTTATTTTCCCATAGACAACAGTAAAGTAAGACTAGAATGTGCTAGCAGGCTCAAGTAATTTGCAATGTATGAATTGTTCATGAATCTCAATGATCTGAATAGAAGCTGAAGTCTTCAACAAAAACCAGATCCTCCCATTAGTTGCCATAGGATAGTTACAACAGTTAGACCATTCAGACCCCAGCTTCCTTAAAATATTAGTTGCTTTATTCTCTTTTACTCTAGTCTATAAAACACCTAGAACATCTACCTTATGCTTTTTCAGAAAGAGCTTTAACTCCTTCTGTTTTGAGACTGATTTAGCCCTCTAATATTCCATAGTGCAACAATCATGAGGGGTGAAGACCCGGAGTGTCATCAGTTTGAGTACTAGTTCTTTCTTCTAAGCCACTGAAGTTGTTAGTAAGAGGAACCTGTGCTACAATCAACTATGGACTTGCCTCATCCCCAGTTGGGATTGGAAGAGCATCTGTTATTGTATTTACCTCAGCATCCACAACTACCTGCACTGTGCCCAGAGTATCTTAAACTGGAGCTATGACACCTACTGCTTTCCAATCCTATTGTGGTATAACATGTTGCCTCCTTTTCTTCATCTTCTTCCTTTTTCTTTTCACCTCTTGAAAAACTTCCCTTTGCTCCTGTGCCTCCACCTTATTCCAGCAGTTCTCAAGTGTATTACCAAATTTCATACAGTCAGCACAATACTTTGGCCACCATTCATACTCAACATCCTATTGGAATTCCCCATAAGGTGTGGATATATCAATTGTTTGTTTGTAGATGTGGTTGGGAAACATTAGTTTCTACTAGGACTCGAACAAAGGAAATTCTAGACATAGAGGTTGTGCAAAAATCAGTATGTAGGGGTTTACCAATAGCACTAGCGACCTTGCTAAGTGCTTCACTCGACCAATATCCAATCGGGATACAAGGGAACGTAACCCAAAGTTGAATAGTAGTAATGCAATCAGGGTTGAATTCAAAATTGAGCTCCTAATTCTGAAGTATAAGAGGTTTGTTGTGAAAGTAATAAGGGCCTGCCTGAAGAATTTCCTCATATTCAGCTACTGTGTCAAAATGATAAACAAAGTAACCCTCATCATGGAGCATAATCTGGGGAGGGGATACAGTTTTCCAATTGTTTTGAACAAAATTCTCCATAGACTTCAGATAAGGGGAATCGCCCACAACAAAACCAATAAGAGCATATTTCCAGTACTTCTCATGTGATTTCAGGTCCTCTCGAATAATTTCCACACATTTATGACCTTCTTTGATACTAGGAGGGATGTAAGTAAGTGGCTTACCCTTTAGGCTGGCCCAATTGTCCTGGTGATCTCTGGGTTCCACCGGCGTTGAGTGGGCAGAGGTACCCATATCAGAGAACTGGAGCTTTCGCATTGCCGGCTGTGAAGCTGAAGCCCCACCTCCATAAGGTTCTAAATTAACTGAGATTTGTGAGTTTGAATATGAGACATACTCCCTAATTTCTTCTTCAATCGATTGAAAATGAGTTGGCAAAAAACTACCGAACATGATAGCCGACAACCTGCAATCCCTTTCGAGGTCCGGAGTGATACTCCTTCCCGCCGGAGTAGGCCTTTTCCCTCAGTTCTGCTTTCTTCCCATGGTGAAACCACCGACAGCGTAAAATAACATCTTCTAACCTACGCTAAGAGCATTTTACCAAACATAGTCATCAGTTAGTTTTTACCCAACAGATCTTCAACAACCCTCCTTCATTGGTTTTAAAAGCCCAAGTATTAAAGTTGATTTCTAGTATGATTCTATTGAATTGCATGTTTTCAAGAGAAATTTGACATGATTAGATATCATGGCCTTACGTATATATGAAATTTCATGTCTAATTCCTCAAGTATGAATTTAGAAAGAAATGCATGTTTCGTATTGTGGCTATGCTAAGTCTTTAGATGTATGAATTTGAATTGCATGGAATCAAATATGTCTTATTGCTTTTCAAACAGTTTTGACATCAGATATGATCAACTTTGGCATCAGATATTCCCCAGTGTTATATGAGCTATATATATGTTTTGGGAGTAGTATTTAGCCCTGAGTTGGACTGGGTGAGAGTACCCTTAGTCCCAGAACTACATGCCCCCGTAGGTTATAAGTCCCATCTGTTAGGCATCAGTTTTAGTTATCACGCCACAGTCATGCTTCTATAACCTGACAAGGAATATTGGGTATTCTCGATGGGGCGTATACATCGGATTCCATGTAGCTCTCATAGTCTATGTCGGTTAGAGAACCTCCTAAAAAATAGTTATGCTTTTAAATTGTATTTGATTCTTATTCAGATTTCAGACTTACTGTTTATGATCATGTTTTAGCTTATGGTGTTTCTTAGAGTCATTGTGTCCAGTTTTACCTTTAAAGCATAATTTCGGTTATTAAAGTATACTTAGCATGTTTTCTTCATGTTCAAGTCTTGCTCGCATACTCAGTACATTCCATAGTACTGATGCATATCTTACTCTGCATCCATTGATGATGCAGATCCAGGTGTCTCTCCTCATATTCGTGGCTAGAGTTCCCAGGCCACTTACTCCGCCAGCTTTTAGTGAGTCCTCTTAGGTCGAGGACTAGTTATGTTCTTAGTTTATACTAGCTTTTATTTCCGTACTTTGAGTTAGCTAGGGTCTTGTCCTAGCAACTCTTTATGTCATGAGTAGAGGCTTTTCAGACATAGATGGTATTGAGTTTCCTTTTTGATGGTGTACTTCTTTTGACTCGACTTTCTATTTATGCCATTCTAAGTTTGATCTATTATGATTCCGTTTATCTTTGTTTATGCTTGAGAATTCTATGACCAAGGGTTAGCTTGGGATCCTTATGGTCTCGAGTACCATGTTATGTCTAAGGGGTAACCTCGAGGCATGACATATACGTGCTTTCACGCTTAGGGGATAAAGTTGTGAATGTCCAAGTATTTGGGGTATCAATTATGTGAAATGAATTTGACTATTGCTTTTTGGTTTTACAAGTATGTTTTATTCACTTAATCATTGATTTTTGGCTTTTTTGAAATTTGATTGGATCAGGTACAATGCTTGGTACAGGATACTAATGGTTGGATCGGGTACCATGCCTGGTATAGGTTCTATAATGGTTAGCTCGGGTACCACACGGGGTATGGATTTAATTATGCATTATTGATTGTGTTTGTCGATGGTTCCATGAGTGGACCGGGTTGATTGTCGAATATGTGATTAATTATGTTGGTCCTTGAGAGGCCAGGTTGTTACACCTAATTATGGGGATGGTCTTGGGGTGGACCGAGCATTGCATGTTAACACTTAGATGTTGGTCTAGGGAACCTTAGATGGTCCGGGTTATATGAAAAAGAGTAAGTGTCATGTTTATTATTCATTATTATATGGTTATTGAAGTTGTTTCATATGGTTGATAAGTTAGAAGGATGACTAAGAGTTAGATATTATGTTGCAGGTTGTTACTGTATATCAAGTGATTGTCCTAGGGATCCTTGAGCAATCCGGACTCTTGTAAGTAGGAACATAAGTGTAAGTGGTCTAGTTAGTGGGTAGCAGGGTTTACTTTCAGTTGTGCAGTCCTAATGATTGACTGGGATAGAGGAATGGTATCCTGGGTCTGGACATAATTGTCGAACTAGAGTTAAGATGACTTGGGAAGTCTATGGGATAAGGTGACTTGGGAAGTCTAATGGTTAAGTGTGACTTGGGAAGTCTAGGGGTTGAGGTGACTTGGGAAGTCTAAGGGTTAAGTGTGACTTGGGAAGTCTAAGTGTTCAATATACCTTGGCAAGCCCTAGGTTTCAGGGTTAGAATCTCCCTATGGTAGAGTTTGCAGCGGCATGGGATAGGAAGGCTTGGGGCATGATGTATAAGTTCATGGTTGGGTTGATGTTGGATTTGTTAATGGTGGATGTTGAAGGACTGGATTATTATAGCTTATTTCATATCTTCTCTTGATTTCTTATATGATGGTATATAGTGGATTAGGGTAGATCGATAATGCCTACCAATACGTGTTGCTTATTCTGATACTACTCTTGTTATACCTTTTTGGTATAGTCTGGTTGCAGGATTAGTGATGTTTCAGAGGTTCATAACGATGGCAATCTCCAACAGCTTCTACTCTTCAATTCCATGGTAGAAGTTATGTCTTCTTTTATTTACTTTTACTTCTCATGTAGTGGCTCTTGTACATGCTTAGACTAGGTCCTAGGGATGGTTGTATTCGGGTTTTTGTAAAGAATTGTCCTGATTAAAAGTTGTAAATGTTTTCCTCATTTAAGGATGAGGTTTTCTTTATGGTTTTGTATATTTTCCACATTTACCTGTTGGATCGGGTGGTAAGGGTTCTTTTATCTAGGTTCTTAGAGTAGGTGCCTGCATGTCTCAGTAGTTGGGGCATGACACCTAATCAAGACTATTGCAACATTATTGGGCAATGTTTTTTGAACGTCAATTTTGAGCAAGTAATGCGTCATGGCTCTTATAGCCTGATATTTTCATATGTTCCATGCCTACACGCTTTGATATGTTTGAAGCGCACTTTTTTGGTAATTTGGCATTCTTAAACACACTGCAGAACAATTTTGTTTCTTCTGGTTTCATGAAAAAATAGGATTTAGCTAAATAAACTTTTTCCCTTGTATTATCTTTTACTGCATGAAGCTCCTTCATTATCCCCATTTCTTGCAAGTCACAACGAGAATTAATGTGACCCTTTGACTTTCCTATTATATCCAGTCAAGTATCAAGCATACTATCAAAAAAATTCTTCTTAATATGCATTACATCTAGATTGTACCTCAACAAATTTGTAGGCCAATATGGTAATTGAAAAAAGATGGAGCTTTTCTTCTATGGACCCTCAGTAGTCCGACGCTTATTCTTTTGGCCCTTTCTAAAGACATTGTTGAAATCTTATAACTTTTCAAGCACTTTTGTGCCCGACAGTGGTGTAGGTGCATGTAACACCCTAGAATGTTAACCAACTATTGTACAACACACAAAAGGAAAAATTTGCAGAAAACTTCAAGTTTCTAGAAACCACGGTCAAGATCATGGACCGTAGTTGAGAACCACAACCCATGATCTAACCTGTGGTCTGATCTCCAGTGTTAGTCCCCCTTCAGTCTACAAGTAACGTCACGGACCGTGGTTTGAAACTACAGAACATCATGTCACTCATGGACTTGGTCATCAGAGAGGCCAGTTTCCTATCTCAGAATCACAGATGGAACCACAGACCATAGTTTGGAACCACGGTCCATCCTGTCATCTGTGGTTCCTTTTGATCAGAGAACCCTCATCTTATGACCCAGAAACCATGAGTCAAATGATATACCATCATTCAGAACCACGGCTCATCATGTGACTCATGGAATCATCAGAATAGAGAATCCCCAAGACTCGAGGACAAAACCATGACCCAGTCGATGGTCCGTCATTCAGAATCACGGTCCGTTGACTAATCTGTGGTCTAATGTTCTAAGAATTTCAACAGTTTTCTTTTAATTAATTCAGCGCATTCCAGTATTTTTCCTACCCTTTTTAACTCCGACCCTAAGTCATTTTAGGGGTAATTAAAAGAGGTTTTACTCTTATTTCTCCATTCTTCCAAAACTAATCGACACTTAGAAGAAACTAGGAGAAAAGAAGTGTCTATTCCTCTCAAGAACAAGCAGGAGACTTTCTTCAAGCTCAGACCCAAAACCCAAAGATTTCACTGTTGAATCTTCTTCTAGGTATGTGGTATTTCATCAATGGGTCCCTTTCACTCAGTTGTCTAGGTATGCTCCCTCTATGGTAGAGGACCCGCATGATCAAATGAGCAAGTTCATATAATGGGGTTTCGGATGTAGTGAAGAAGGAGTGTAGGTTCACTTTGTTGTTGAGTGATATGAATATTTCCTGACTCATGACTCATGCCCACCAAATTGAGGGCGATAAGCTTAGAGAGATGGCTAGGGAGAACAATAGGACTAGATTTGAGAGTTTAGGATTTAGCCATCAGAATTTCGGTGGTGGGCACCACTCTTCCTTCCAGAAGAAGTCATCAGGCCCCGTGCATTCTTCCGCTAGTGCTCCTTCATAGGCTTTTAGGCCCCACCATGACCGGTTTAGCAGGGGTGCAGGCTCTTATTCTCAGAGTAGTGGTGCCATGGGATCTTCCTACCCAGCCTGTGTTAAGTGTGGGAAGAGTCACATTGGTGAGTGCTTGGCTTGTTCAGGTAGTTGTTTTGGGTATGGTCAGCCTGGGCATTGCATCAAGGATTTCCCTTTAGGTAAGAAGGAACTGGAAGGTAGGACTCAGTCTACCCTGGCAACTTCAGGAGGTAGACCAGCCCTGCAGGGCGTGGCGTCTAGTTCTGGTGGTCACCGCCATAACTGCCTCTATGTTATATCCTCCAATTAGGATCAGGAGAGTTCTCCAGATGTGGTTACCGGTATGTTGAAAGTCTTTTCTCATGATATGTATGCTTTGTTGGACCCCGGTGCCTCTTTATCTTTTGTGACTCCTTATGTGGCTTGTAATTTCGAGGTTCGTCCTGAATTTCTTTTAGAACCCTTTCATGTTTCTACTCTTGTTGGTGAGTTAGTCTTAGCCGAAAGAGTCTATCAAAATTGCCCTATCTCTGTCCTTCATAGAGTCACTTCAGCAGATCTAGTAGAGTTGGAGATGACTGATTTTGATATTATTCTTGGTATGGACTGGTTGTATGCATGTTATGCCTCAGTTGATTGCCGCACTCGTGTGGTTAGTTTCAAGTTTCCTAATGAACCTGTCCTAGAATGCCAAGGTAGTCCCTCTTCTTCGAAAGGTCTCTTCATATCTTATATTAAAGCTAGGAAGATGATTTCTAAGGGTTATGTTTATCATATAGTTCGGGTTGTGGAGACGGAGTCCGACACCCCAACTATTTAGTATGTTCCTGTTGTGAGCGAATTCCCAGAAGTGTTTCCCGATGATTTGCCCGGAGTCCATCTGGAGCGGGAGATCGACTTTGGGATAGATCTTCTTCCAGATATGAATCCTATCTCTATTCCTTCCTATGGAATGACCCCCATGGAACTCAAGGAGTTAAAAGATCAGTTGAAGGACTTGCTTGATAAGGGTTTCATCAGGCCCAGTATCTCTCCTTGGGATGCCCCAGTTTTGTTTGTTCGGAAGAAGGATGGATCTCTTAGAATGTGTATTGATTACCGCCAATTGAACAAGGTCACAATCAAGAATAAGTATCCCATTCCTAGGATTGATGACCTGTTCGATCAGCTTTAGGGTGCTAGTTTCTTCTCCAAAATCGTCCATAGGTCCGGTTATCATCAGCTTCGAGTTTGGGAATGTGATATCCCAAATACAGCCTTCAGGACTCGGTATGGTTATTATGAATTTGTTGTGATGTCTTTTGGTCTAACAAATGCTTCTGCAGCCTTTATGGATTTGATGAACCGAGTGTTCAAACAGTATTTGGATATTTTTGTGATTGTGTTCATTGATGATATCCTCATTTACTCTCGAGTGAGGAGGAGCATGTGGAACACTTGAGGGTTGTGTTGCAAACTCTCAAGGATCGACATGTGTTTGCTAAGTTTAGCAAGTGTGAGTTTTGAATGCAGTCTGTTGCTTTTCTGGGTAATATTGTGACTAAATATGGCATTCGGGTTGATTCTCAAAAGATAGAGGCAGTAAAGAACTAGTCTAGACCTACTTCTCCATCTGATATTAGGAGCTTTTTGGGTTTGGCTGGTTACTACAAGAGGTTTGTGGAAGGGTTTTCTTCCATTGCTTCCCCTTTTACCCGATTGACTCAGAAGAAGGTAAAATTTTAGTGGTCCGACTTGTGTGAGAAGAACTTTCAGGAATTGAAGACTAGATTGACCACCTCCCCAATGTTAACTCTACCCGAGGGCTTAGATGATTTTGTTGTGTATTGTGATGCTTCTCGGATTGGTTTGGGTTGTGTTTTGATGCAGCGTGGTAGGATGATTCTCTATGCCTCTAGACAACTTAAGACTCATGAGAAAAACTAGCCTACTCATGATCTTGAGCTAGCAGTTGTGGTCTTTGCTTTGAAAATTTAGAGAAATTACTTGTATGGTGTGCATGGGGATGTTTTTACCGATCATAAGAGTCTTCAATATGTGTTCACTCAAAAGGGATTGAATTTTAGACAAAGGAGATGGCTTGAGCTCCTTAAGTATTACGATATGAGTGTGCTTTACCATCCAGGTAAGGCCAATATTGTGGCAGATGCTTTGAGTAGGTTGTCCATGGGAAGCGTAGCTTCTATTGAAGATTGAAAGAAGGAATTGGTTAACGAAGTTCATAGGCTTTCTCGGTTGGGAGTTCACCTTATGGACTCGACCGAGGGTGGTGTGGTAATGGTGCCGAATCATCCTTGGTGGCTGAGGTGAAAGCCAAGAAAGACCAAGATCATGTTCTACTTCAGCTTAATGGTGCAGTTTATCAACAAGGGTTTGAGGTTTTCTCCTAAGGGTGAGATGGGGTGTTTCGTTATCAGGGTCGTTTGTGTGTGCCAGACGTTGATGTGTTGAGACAACAGATTTTGTCTGAGGCTCACAGTTATAGATACTCCATTCATCCGGGTGCCACTAAGATGTACAGTGACCTATGAGAAGTCTTTTAGTAGAATGGTATGAAGAAGGACATAGCCAGGTTTGTGGCTAAGTATCCCAACTATCAACAGGTAAAAGTGGAACATCAAAGACCAGTTGGTATGCTTCAAGATATTGACTTTCCCACTTGGAAATGGGAAGAAATTAATATGGACTTTATTACGGGTTTGCCTCATACTCGAAGGCATCATGATTCAATTTGGGTGATCATTGACCAGTTGACCAAGTCATCCCATTTCTTGGCTGTTAAGACTACGGATACAACGGATGATTATGCCAGACTCTACATTCGAGAGATTGTCTGATGGCATGGTGTTCCTTTGTCTATCATTTCTGATAGGGGTCCTCAGTTTCTAAGTTTTTGAAGTCGTTTCAAAAGGGTCTTAGTACTAAGGTGAAGCTTAGCACATCTTTTCATCCTCAAAAAGATGGCCAAGCAGAGCGTACTATTCAGACTTTGGAGGATATATTGAGAGCGTGTGTGATTGATTTCAAAGATAATTGGGATGATCACTTTCCTCTTATCGAGTTTGCCTACAACAACAACTTTCACTCTAGCATCCAGATGGCTCCATATGAGGCATTTTATGGCCGGAGGTGTAGATCTCCTATTGGATGGTTCGAGGTTGGTAAGTCAGCCTTGATTGGTCCAGATTCGGTGCATGAGACCATGGAGAAAGTTTAGCTTATTCGGGAGAGGTTGATGACCGCTCAGAGTCGACAAAAATCTTATGCGGATGTAAGGAGGAGGGAGTTGGAGTTTGAATTTGATGATTGGGTTTTCCTTAAGGTGTCACCCATGAAGGGCGTGATGAGGTTTGGAAAGAAAGGAAAACTTAGCCCTTGTTTTGTAGGTCCTTATCGAATTTTGAGGAGAGTTGGTAGTGTTTTTATGAGTTGGAGTTGCCATCGGAGTTGGAAGAGGTTCATCCAGTTTTCCATGTTTCCTTGTTGAAGAAGTGTGTTGGCGATCCCAGCTTGATTGTGCCTTTGGAAGATGTGGGTGTGAAGGATAGTATCACTTATGAGGAGGTTCCCGTGGAGATCCTTGATCATCAGATTCGGAGGTTGCGAAACAAAGAGGTCGCTTCGGTAAAATTCCTTTGGAGGAATCAACTTGTTGAGGGTGCTACTTGGGAAGCGGAAGAGGCCATGAAGGCCAAATATCCTCATCTCTTTCCTTCCGATTCAGTTCCAGCGTAAGGTACGAGTTTCCTCCTTAGTATGTCCTTCCGATTCGACTCCATCAGTTCCTCTCATGATTTTAGCATGCATCCATGATTTACAAAGTTAGGTTATCATGTTTTAAAGTTAAGAAGTTCAGGTTTTATGATTACCCCTTTGATTTCTATGTTTTGATGTTTGGTTGGGCTATTTTCCGTACAGTTTCCCTTGCCTAGCTTTCATTCGAGGATGAATTATCCCAAAGGGGGGATATTGTAACACCCCGTAAACGTATCCAGCTATCGAATCCTGAATCCATCAAGATTGCTGCACTTCCTGCAAAACTATTTCGTCACCACGGGCAGTTCCACGGGCGTCGCATCTCATATGGCCCGTGGGGTGCCCCATGAAGACTAAGCAGTTGGGCTGTGCCAACTGCCTCAGTCTGACAGGTGGACACGTTGGGCGTCGCAGGTGACATGGCCTGTAGGACCCCGCCATCACAATGGTCCAGCCATTCCCTCCCATCACCAGTCCTCCCGACGGGCTAGGCCATGGGCGTCGCAAGTGCGACGGGCCGTGGGAGTTCACCATCAAAAGGGACCAACAGACCTACCCCTACCTGATGCCTTGGTTGATGGGCCATCGTGGGCACGACGCCCGTCTGGTAACCCGTAAGGAGGCCCAGTTTCCTGAAACTTTTCATTTAAATCCCAGGGGCATTTTAGTAATTTCCCCACCCTTTTAACTACTAAGTGAAGTCCTTTTGACTATTTCAAGAAGGGTTTTCACCCATATTACCCTAATTCCCTCTTAAGTTCATCATTCTTCACTCAAAAAGGAAAATTTCCTCTCAAGCTCAAGTCTCCAAGCTCCAAGACAAAATTGCATGATTTCAAGAGAAAGTTGGCATGATTAGATATCATGGCCTTTATGTATTTATGAAATTGCATGTTTTCAAGAGAAAGTTGGCATGATTAGATATCATGGCCTTTATGTATTTATGAAATTGCATGTTTTCAAGAAAAAGTTGGCATGATTAGATAGCATGGCCTTTATGTATTTATGAAATTGCATACCAAATTCTTCAAGTATAAATTTAGAAAGAAAGGCATGTTTTAAATTATGGCTATGCTAAGCCTTATGAACTATGTTATGAAAGTTTCATGATACCCGATGTATTTTCATGCTTTATGAACTATGATATGAAAGATGCATGATACTCGATATGTTTCCATGCTTTATGAATAAGATTTGGCATGAGAGTATGCCCTATGATATGATTATGAGCTATATGTATGCATGTTTTGGGAGTAGTATTTAGCACCGAGATTGACAGGGTGATATTGCCCTTAGTCCCAGAAACTACGTTGCCAGTGTAGGTTATGAAATGAAATGTGCCTTAAAGGCTTATGAGAGTGGATCCACATCTTAATGAATGGTGCCCTTTGTTGAGAGGACATTAGGGCAGCTTTGCCTACTAGGGTTAGATAGTTGGAGATGGTGACTTTTTCCTTGACAAGGTTCTAAGTCAGCTTTGCTAACTACGGTCATATATTTAAATTCCATGTAGCTCACATGGTCTCATATCGATTATAAGAAACTCCCCTATGTATGTTTTCAAGTTTTCTAAGAATTATGAACTCTCTTATGAATTATCATTTTGAAGTTGGCTTTTGCCTTATGACTTCATTTCCATTATGATATCTTCTCATGATCTTTACTATGCATGGATTATGCCTAAATACATTTTAAAGCATGTTTCACTATATTTATGCATTTCTCACATACTTAGTACATTTCATAGTACTAACGCATATTGCGTTGCATCCTTTGATGATGCAGATTCAGGCATACCTTCTTGGGTTTGTGGCTAGAGTTCCAGTCCACTCCCTCAGTCAGCATGGATGAGTCCTCATAGTTCAAGGACTAGACCTTGTTTCACTTTTTATGCTTCCTTTACGTATTAGATTGTCGAGTTAGTTGGGGTATTGTCCCATCAACTCTCTATGATAGTATTAGAGGCTTTTCAGACATAAATATTATGGGATAACTGTTGAGTTTTATTTCCTATTGACTCTCTCTTATATGATTATGCTTCCTATTTGGATTCTCTTACGATGCTTCTGCTATGTCTTATCCTTATTATGCCTGAGAATGCCATGACCAATGGTTAGCTTTGGATCCTCGTGGTCCCGAGTCCCGTGTTACGTCTAGGGGGTAACCTCGGGGAGTGACAGGATGTCCTGACGGCCATCGTGCCTGGCATGTGCCCGTGGTGCCTGACAGTTGCAAAAACAAAATCTATGTTTATGAGGTTTTTGAGTTTTAACGCTGGTTCGGATTCTGGGGTGTTACAATTTTCCCAAGTCTAGGGTGAAAATTCTTCGTTGATGTAATATTACTGCTCCTTTATTACATTGATTAATCCATTCTTCTTCTAGAATATTTAGAATTGAGAATTATGGTGAAATTCTTATGGGGTAAAACCCTAGGTTCATGAAATTATGGGAAAAACCTATGAGTATGTGTATTATCACCTACAATTGCTTCTAGATTGTAAACTAACCCTTTCTATCATGAATTTTTCATTATAAAAATGAATTATTGTAGTTGGGGACCTTGAGTTCAATGAATATGGGACCATTAGCATAAAAACTCCATTAATGGAAATAACGTGAGTATGATAGAACTAGTTAAGGGTTAATTTATCCTTGGGTAATTATATAGATCATGAATAAGGGAAGAATTAGTGGGTTTGTATTCCCTAAGTGTTTATTTGAAGGGTAATTGATTAATTATGTTATAATGCCTTTTTATTAGATGATTGAATATTCTGAGGCATGATAGAAGGGAAGGAGTATTTGTTGTTTGGCTTGCTTGACTCAAGATCTTTGGTTGAGGTAGGTTATAGCTTATGAGTATTAGACTCGGAATAGATAAATATATACACTATATAAAATTGATGAGAGAATGCATGATTAGGCCTTCGGGTACGGAGTCTGGATGGAATTTAGGTAGATTAAATTGGTAAGACTATAATCCTTGAAAAAAGGCATGTTTATATTATGTATAACTTGATGTGAATGTGGAATGAGATTTAGGTCATATTATTAATGAGGCATATAAAATATCTTCATTGTGGTAGTGGAAGACGTAATTGAATATGAGAGATAAAATAGAATTGTGACATAATCAAACGTCAAAGCATGTATTCTTTATTGTTGTGTTACTACTTGGTAACTTATGTGAAATTTTGTTAGACCTTATAAGTGTCACACCCCAAGCCTACACCCTGGACGTAACACGGGACCTGGAACCATAAGGGCCCGAAGCTAACCGTTGATACTGGCATAATTCATGAGCAGCTTAATAGAAATATATAAACTGGAAAATATTAGGCGGAAGCAAGATTATAGGATAACTTGTTAAATGAATCACTAATAAAAATCTTCAGAACACTATATTATAAAAGAAAAGAAACTGGAACTGAATACAACAATTCTGACTGACTATTTATACGTTCAAATTATACCTTTTTAAAAAGTGCAAACGATCATTGTCAAATATAGTAACCTAACGACTACGCTGGGGTCAAATACCACAGGGAATAGAGTAAGAAATATAATACTTAAATTTATTGATTTACTTCACGTTATGTCAATTCTTATCCCTTAACAAAAAAAATTATTTGTTGTAATGAAATTTAAACCAATGAAAAGCGAATGTTTAAAATTAACAAGGTTTTTGGAATCCGAGATTGTTTCACCACATAATATAACTCATCTAACGATTACAAGCATCAATATATGCAATCCTAAGTTGATTTTGGGTGAACTATGGTAAATGATATCAATTACTACCTTCCGATATGATATTGAACAATCCTTCAATTATCTTTCCAAATGAAATAAAGTGTATTGTTTAAACAACCACAATAAGTTAAGTAGAATTAACGTATTCCTACAAAATCTCATTAAAAAGATATTAACTCCTTGAATTCTTAGCCATTATCACGCCCCGAGACTACACCCTAGACGTAACACAGTGCTTAGAGACACAAGTGACCCTAAGATAACCCATAGCATGGCATAATTCATGAGCAGCTGAATAGTAATATATATATTGGAAAACATTATCTGGAAGCAGGAATATGTACTGAGCTCTTGAAGAGTACTATAATAAAATGAACTTGCATAAACTGAAATACATAGTCATTTGAAAACTGATACAACTGAGTTACTGGCTGTCTGTGAAACCTTTACTAACATTGAACTACAGTTAGCCGGGACATGAACCCCAACTATATTTACTAAATGTATAACAACTGAAATAACTACTTAATTACTAAATTACTGGAGTTTCCAAAAAAGAGAACTCGTTCCCTACTGACTGGAAGCTGCGATCTGTCTGACCATGGTCCTTTGAGCTAGCACTGAAACCTACATCATAAAATGATGCAACACAAGGAATGTATGTCATCAGTACTTCCAATGTACTGAGCATGTGAGATAATGCACTGATTTTGAAATCATGAGAAAACATATATATATACTGAAAGCATAACTGAAAATCGGACTAAGCATAGATGTCTAGGAATACATAAGTCAAATAGTAGAATATAAGCTCTTTTTGTTGAAGAGAGTGTAAATAATATTTCTGAACTATAACTGTGAGATCATGATATTTAAACATATGTAAAACTGTTACTTGGAGATCCATAGACTAAAAAGACTAACTATGTTTGTAAATCATGAAATAGTGAAACTGAGCTGAAAACCATGAGTCATGCCAAAAGTCATGTTTAAAGTAAATCCTTAGATGAGTTTCTTCTGCTGAGCATGCTGAAAATATTGATATACTTTATTGAATGCAAGCTAAAAAATATAAGCTGATGCAATGACCAAGTATATAAACATGCAACTTTATAATACTGAACTGAGCTGAATGACTGAATACAAGGTCATGCAATAATTAATATAGATCGTGGGAGCTACTATTAACCAATATATCCCGAGCTGAGCTAACTATGGGGCCAACCTATAACCCTGGTCGAAAGGGTGTTCATACCTTCAAAGGGTACGAACAAATCTGATGTGAATCTACTAAACAGATGTCCACAAGGGATAAGGGTGCCCAACCTAATCTGACAGCTGACCCATTTGATACATATGGTGGCGCCGTAGTTATGGGACTTAGGGACTTATACTAAAGTTATCTGCCTAACCTGACAACTGAGCCTTCATCCCTTCATATGCTCGGTGCTAACCCTACTCCAAACTGAATATAAAGCAATGAATGCAACTGAAATATTGGATAGCTCAAATACTGACTTTTTGAGAATGGAACATAATGCTAAGACTGAAAGCATTTTATTCTTCTGAAAAGTTGTAGGCTGATAACTAGGTACTTTCATGCTTTAAGACTGAGTACTAGTAGATTAGGCTAAATTCTAAAGAAAAGTTTATTCATGTGATAATACAATTTCATGTTAAGTTCTTGATAAGAAAGCTAATTTGTGCAGAAGATGTTGTAAATTCAGGATAAGTATGATTCATCTAAATTACAGGGCTTTTCATAAGCTATCTGTAAAATTTCATGCAATATCACTTAAACATATACGGGGAACATATACTATCATGAGGAATTTAGTTCTCTAAGAATATGCATAGTTTGGTAAAATCAGGCTATAATTTACTTCTTCTAAAATCTAATTGCAGGAATTCATGTAAAAATCATCATAACAAAGATATTAGTCATGTAGGATCATCAAGGGATATAATTAATAGTAAAAAACTTGTTTGGGTAAGAACCCTAGAATCATAACTTGTAAAAATCATACTAGATTCTGAAACTTTGGGCATGAGGGTGAAAGGAAACCCCCAATAAAATCCCACATACCTGATGGAAGATAATCCTTGAAGAGAACCTGAAGTTTGAATCTTGATGGAGGAAGAAATAGGTCTGAAATTTGGAGAAGAACACTCTTTTCTTTGAAACTGACTTGAGAGATTGAATTAGGGAAACTGATATATTAGGAGGTATTTTTACTTAATGAAATAAGCCAAAAACTATTTATAGTCGGAGCTAAAAGAAGAATGAATGATCTTAAATACCCTTGGGATACTAAATTAAAAACTTCTAAAAAAACTTATCTCCGGGTTCTATGGGCATGAACCACGGCCCGTGGAATGGACCACGGCTCGTGAAAAGGGTTCGTGGTTCCTGAGCAAAATTTTTGGCCTCTGGACTGATTTACACGAGGTGAAACCATGATCTATGATTTGATGCACGAGCCATGGATCAACCTCATGAGTCTCAGGCAAAAAATTACTTGCAGGATCAGTTTCCACGAAGGCAAACCATGGGTCGTGGTTTGATCCCCGAGTCATGGATGCCTCTTGGTTGTTGTGTATTATTTTGATAAACAGACACCTATTAGTAAAATGTTGATACCTTTTACTCCGGACTCGGATTGATGCGCGATCAGTGGCGTTAGAAAGAAGACTCGAAGAACTTTAAATTTGGTAGATATTAGGATACTAACTCTTTAAATTATAGGAGTTATGGTCATTTTAATTTTACCCTAGTTTAGTCTTACATGAAAACTTCTTTGGTTGGAGTGCTTTCAACTTAAATTATTGATAGGAGTTTCCTATGAACATTATTCGCATCCAAAATACTTCCCACACTAGGGAATTGATCATGACACTTATGAAAAGTGATTCGGGTCTTATCTTAAAATCTTTGAGGTGTTACAATATCTCCCCCTTGGGATCATTTGTCCTTGAATGAAGACTAACTAAGCTGAGATGGTAGGAAAAGAGCTGCAATCCCACAAACTGAGTTCTAAAAGCTAGAGTACTAACATGGTTACTGATTTCTAACTGAAATATGAACTGAGCTGGGTTCATGTGGCATGTATGCATACTGAGAGCATAATAACACTTATTGGACATAAATCTGGATATCAAATATGATAACTAGTCTGGATTGAGAATAGGGAATCAGCTGAAACTCATAGAGAACGAACGCAATTTTAGAAATTAGAATTTACCGGAAGGAACATAGAATTGAGAGAAATAACTATACGAGAAAACTATTCTCTTCTAAACAGATCTTACTAGCATGGACTGAACTGAGCGTACGGCCTTCTGGCCTTAGGAATGATTTCTGGCAGGTCTAAACTTGTCTGATATAAGGAGTCTACTATATTTCTATCTAAATATACTATACATAAGGTATGAGCACTCTAGGAAGGGGGTAAGAACAAGACTATTCCCGCCTTAAACAATACGGTTGACAACTTTTAAGCTAAGGAACACCCTTTTTTTAACTGCACCAACTTCTCTGAATACCACACTTACCATTTGCAACTAAAATTCTCATCAACACACATATAGGTGCTAAGGTCTAAGTCTAACTACCTTCATTCACTATGTTCAAGCCTATCTCGACTAAATCTCTTACTTCTAGAGTTATCTCCTAAGAATGATATTCTTTCTTATCACAAAAAAATCAACTAATCTTGAGCTATAATAAATGGGTCACTAGTTGCACAAATCAAAGGTCTATATGTATTTAAGCACGACATTCAAGCCTATTACTATGATTATCTTATGGATTTTTTATAGCTGACACTACCTGAGACTCATCTCCTCTTCCCTAGCATATCTAGAAACTATAACTGCAAGAACTTCTACAAAGAGACACCAAAAAGTTAGTACTTTCCATCTAGGCTACTACTTAGCTTCCTCCACTAGTAGCTATGATAACATACGCCAAGTTTGCTGAAGGAATAGAGTGGGAGCATGAGCATCATGAATGAAGGAACACTGATCAGTCTTGACTTATACTTAGCATCATCTAGCCACTCAAGGTGAGGTCTGAGAAGTCAAGTTCAAAGGCTTGAGTGTCTCACATTCTTGACATATGATGCATGGTTAGAGTAAGGAAATCATAAGCATGAACTGATCAAGAAATCTGGTCTAAGCATATAAGTGTCATAGCAGGATTTCATTAGCTATTAAGGCATATCTTGAGGACTGAACTAAGTACATAGAACTAAGTGTACTGTGAGACATGAGTTTGTATAAATAACAAGCCTTATGGCATAAAGCTGGGATTCATGGAATCATGGAGTAAGACTGGAATCACTGTCTGAAGCAATTTCTGTTTGTTTTAGGAGCTGAGCATGGACATGAATTTTTATGGAGTGCATGAACTTAGTCATGAATATGGCATAAATATGTCTGAGTATAGTGTCATCTTGACTGAAGTGCTAGGAAATCCATTAGAATAAGAATGGATCAATATCCCATCATTTCCCTTTCTAGAATTCTATACTAGTTGAGTTGCAAGACTCGACTTAGTTCTTCATTCAATCATCTACCCCTTATCTCAAATGTCACCCCTCTATGTTTGCCGATCTCTCTCCTAAACTAGGCTAAAATCAACTAACTCTTATAAAGTTGGGGTATCACTATACTCTTGGATGCTAAACTCTCCCTGATAGGCTATAACTGAAGATGTGAAACCCTTGCTAGGTCTTCTTCTGAGTCATCTCTTAGATTCCTCTTTACCTTAAGGCTATCACTAGAGGACTCATACTCTCACTGCGTATATAACTACTTCTTCTAACACTTAGCAATCTAACCTTTTCGTATTCGTCTACTAACATCACATCTCTAAGTTCACATCTATCCAAATCAACTGAATTGAAACCATGCTAAGGTATTCAACATCGTCTATCTCTAATCTCCTGAATATAATGCAATAACATACTACTCTGGGTACACATCTACCTTTATAATGCTCAAGTCTCTCTTCTTTATCTCATGACTTAGTCACAATTTACCAATTCATCTAGGGGTCACATATACATCTTAAATGCACCACCATACTCATTGAAAATTAATCAACTTAATTCTTTGCATACATTACATCAAGCCTACTAGGTCAATTCTATAAAACTAGCATCACCATCCTCATCTTATAGCTACTATACTTTTGAATTCATACATCTAGTTCTGGGGTCATTCTGCTACTTATGTCCCATAACATCTCAATTCACACTAACCGTTGAGTGACTATACTACCCAAGCACATAGAAAACCATAATTTTTGGCTAAGGTGCCATTCGTTGTAAAGTTTCTGGAATGGGGTCTAAGAGCACATCCTACAGTAGTCTCAAGTGCATGAGTGGAAAATAGTACATGCTCTTTTAATGGTAGACATTAATGCACTCGTAGGCTCCTCTCAAGCCCTTGTGCAGTTTCTTAACTTTTCTTATGACTCTATCTGAGAGAATCTTACAGATAGGAATTTGAACAATATTGTCTCCACTACCTTGAAGATGAGGCATAATTAGAGGAATTAGATCAATACATAAATCTACATAAGTTTCTGAAGGAACAGGTCTACTGCACGATCTGGAGTATGAAAGAAGGGAAACATTTTCTAAATGCCTTGTAGCCTCCTGATTATAAGTGTAGTGCACAACACACTCATAAGAAAGACTCTACTAGGCATGGATTAACAGACACCCTATGACACTTGAACTATGTGCTCTGATACCAAGTTTGTTATGCCCCGAGACTACACCCTAGATGTAACATGGTGCTTAGAGCCATAACTGACCCTAAGCTAACCCATGGCATGGCATAATTCATGAGCAACTAAATATTAACATATAAATTGGAAAACATTATGCGCAAGCTGGAATATGTATTGAACTCTTGAAGAGTACTCTAATAAAATGAACTTGCATAAACTAAAATGCATAGTCATTCAAAAACTGATACAACTGACTTACTTACTTTCTGTGAAACCTCTACTAACATTGAATTACAGTTAGCTGGGACATGACCCCCAACTATCTTTAATCAATATATAACAACTGAAATAACTACTATAACTACTAACTGACTAGAGTTTCCAAACAAAGAGAACTCATTCCCTGCTGACTGGAAGCTACAATATGTCTGACTATGGTCATGGGAGCTAGCACTAAAACTTACATCATAAAATGATGCAACACAAGGAATGTATGCGATCAGTACTTAGAATGTACTGAGCATGTAAGATAATGCACTGACTATTAAATCATGAGAATATATATATATATATATATATATATATATACTGAAAGCATCACTGAAAATCAGACTAAGCATAGATGTCTGGGAATACATAAGTCAAACTGTAGAATATAAGTTCTTTTGCTGAAGAGAGTGTAAATCATGTTTCAGAACTATAATTATGAGATCATGATATTTAAATGTCACGCCCCGAGGCTAGCCCCTAGATAAAACACGGGACCTAGGGTTATAAGTAACCTCAAGCTAACCTTGAATTTGGAATCTCACAAGCATACCTAAATAACTATAGACAAGCGGAAGCATAACTGAATAATGAATATAATCTAAATGAATTCAACTAATAATATGTGAAAGAAATAACTGAGTTCAAAGTGGAACAACCCAAATCAACTAAGTTTGACTATATGTCTGAAAGCCTCTAATACTGATGAGCTGCTGCGATAAGTCCCCTGCTAAAATGCAGAAACTAGCAACAAACTAATTAAACCAAAAAACATAAACAAACATCCTCAGATGATAAGGACTCACCCCTAACAATCACTGATATGGCGCCAATATAAGCTAATCACATGGCTGAACCTGAGAACCTGAGCCTGCATCATAATAGGATGCAACATAGAGTATGTGTCACTACTTCAGATGTACTGAGTATGAGAGATATGCAAAGCTGACGGAATATATATAAAGATGCTGAAAATACTGATGAAATATGTAAACTAAAATTAACTATAGTACATAGGCCCAAAATATAATCATGCATAAAATGCTAGAATGCAAGAGTAAGCTGAAAGTATGCTGAGAGCTGAAAATAAATAAACTACGGGCCTGAAGTACCTTACTGCAACTAATACTGTGGGAGAGTCTATTAACCGACATAAACCACATGAGCTAAATGTGGAGTACAATGTATACACCACATTGAGAGAACCCAACATACCTTGTCAGGGTATAAAGGCATGACTGTGGCATGATCGCCAAATCTTATGCCTGATAGAGGGGACTTATAAACCTATGATGGCACATAGTTCTGGGACTTCAGGGTTGTAATGACCTGTTCTGTCATTACTGAAAATATGTGTGATCAAGGTAGATGCCTCTCATTCATAATAAGAGTTAGGAGTAATTCTTTAGTATGAGAGTACATTAGTTATGTACTAAATTCATAAAATACTCCTAGCACAAAGTTAAGTTAAAAGTTTCCTTACCGATTTAGTTTTGGGCTAAGTTCAAACTAGGGTCAACTTCAAATGAGCATTCATCCTAGAATATAAAGAGTTATGGGTCCCAATATCCACCAAATTAAAGATCTCTGAGTCCTCTTTCCAACTCCACTGACCATTTGTAAATATGATTCCCGAGTACAAATTTATGACTGTTTTACTAAAGACTGTCTATGTTTAAAAATTGTGTCCACTGTAGCGAGATTTAGGTCATTATAGTGGTACCGATGTAGCGGTTGGCAGTCCGCTATAGCAATGACAGAACCAGAAAGCCCATAAATGGGTTTTATAATCCCATTCTCCCTTCTTTAGTCAAAAAGAGACGAGGGTTGCTCTAAAAACCCTCCTAGGCTGCTCACAAGTTTGGGAGCCATAGGAAGGAGGGATTCCGGCTAAAAGGATGCGAAACCATGGATTTTGGGCTTGTTATCCATCAAGAAACGCCTTCATGGAGCAAGAAATTGCATCATACAACTTCTTGGCATCCAGGCAAGCTAGGTTCTTTCTTTGAGTAGACTTAGACCTGTTTCTATTTCATATTATTAATATAGAAGGAAAGGAGAAATCATGTTTAGGCCTTTGGGCACAGAGTCTACAGGAACATTGTATGGTTTGGTTGGTTTACTGATCAGGGATTGTTAATGTCAGGGTGATGTGCTTCATCCCTAGTTGTTTAAACATGTCAAAATTGGGTTCAGACAACTAGATTGTTGGTACGGTTTGGGAAATTGAAAAGGCTATGGTTAATTAAATGACTAGTTTTAAGGGAGTTTCGAGAATGATTCTAGTATAAAAGAAGTAGAGTAAACTAGATCGTTTAAAGTACCAATGTTGGAGGATGTATTTCCCATATTGTATTTGTCTTAAGAAAAGGGTCAAAAATTGATGTATTTGCGAATATGTGCCAAAAGGGGTAAGTCGAGGATTAGTCCTCGGGTGGGTCTAATTATACGTTATAATTGTATTTGATGATGGTCCCATGAGTGGACCTGGTTTAATTGTTGAAACTGTTTCTATTGCATATTGGTCTGTGAGAGGCTGGGTAGTTGAACTTAAGTGTGGGATTGGTCTTAGTGTGGGCCGGGATGACATATGGAACACTTAGGTGATGGTTATTGATTACTCTATGCATTGTATGTTTGTGTACTTTTGTCTAAGTATTTGTATGGTTCGCGTTGCTTATGGAATGATTTAGGAATGTCAAAAAGTCCTATTTTCAGTTTTGTGAAATGAACTAGGTGTTATTTCTTGTCGATTTACAGGTATTGATTGTTCATTGTTTGCGACTGTGGATTTTGTGTGACATTTGGTTGGCTCGGGTACCACGCCTGGTACAAGTAACTATTTGGTTGGCTCGGATACCACGCTTGGTCCAGGTTACTATTTGGTTAGCTCGGGTACCACGCCTGGTACAGGTTACTATTTGGTTGGCTCAGGTACCACGCCTGGTACAAGTTACTATTTGGTTGGCTAGAGTACCACACCTGATACAGGATTGTTTATTTCTTTAGTTGTATTTCTTTCAATGATTCTATTAGTGGATCAGGTTGATTGTTAAATCTGTGATTGGTTACATTGGTCCTTGAGAGGCCGGGTTATTATTGTATTGATTTGTGAGTTTGGTGTTGGTGTAGACCGGGTTGCATGTAAAAACTTAGGTGTTGTTCTAGGGATCCTTGATTGGTCCGAGAAATAAAAAGGGTAAATGTCATGTTTATTATTGTTATTGAATGATTGTTGAACCTGTCCCCTGTGATTGGCAAGCCAAAAGGTAGACTGAGAGTGTCAAATTATATTATTACAATTCTAATTATTAATTATTAATCTTCGCATGTTGGGTTCTTGAGAGGGACGGGAGTTATCCTTATTATTTGGCATATAGTTTGTCCTTAAAGGGTCGGGTTAGAGTGCTTAAGTGACAAGGTGGTCCTTCTATGGACCGGGGTCACATGTTATTGGCATAGATGATGTCCTAGGGATTCTGTTGGGTACGAGTTATGGAAAAAGGGACATATGTTACTGTCCTTGAGAATCTTCAATGTCGGTAAGACTTGTTACATACGTTTGATAAGCTAAGACGGAGAGTTATGGTCTATTTATAATGTAGCATATGGTTATTTGCCGAGTATGGCCCTGGGGTCATGGGAACAATTTTGTACTAGTAGGTGGTAGTACAATGTGTGTGGTCTACGTCACTAGGTAGTGGGGTTTACTCTGGTTTGTTAAGTCAGAGTGGTTGACTTGGGTAAGGAAATGGTAGTCCGGGTATGGACACGGATGTTGGAAATTTCAAGGTGACTTGGGAAGTCTAGGTGACAAGGTGACTTGGGAAGTCTAGGTGTCAAGGTGACTTGGGAAGTCTAGGTGTCAAGGTGACTTGGGATGTCTAGGTGCCAAGGTGTCTTGGGAAGTCTAAGGGATAGGCAAGATTGGGTTGACATTGGGTTTTGGTAAGGTGAATGTTGAATGGTTGAGTATTGAAATTAATTGTGCATTCCCTTGATTTCTTATATGATGGTATGACTGGATTCGGGTCGACCGATAATGCCTACCAGTACGTGTGTTTGTACTTATTCTACTCTTGCTATACCTTTTTGGGTATAGTCTGGTTGTAGGGTTGGTGATGTTTCACAGGTTTAGGATGATAATGATTCTCCAGCAACTCCTACTTCTTGCTTCTATAGTGGGAATTGTGTATTCTTCATTTTTGTATCATCTTGTAGTAGGTCTTGTACCGTCTTAGACTAGGTCCTAGGGAGGGTGTTTTAAGGTTGTAAAAATAGTTTTATTGTATTCTTCATAAAGGAGTTTTCCTGAATAAAAGTTTGTAAAGGTTTTCATGTATCAAAAATAAAGGTTTATGGTAATACTTGAGCTTTTCTGCATTTACATGTTGGACGGATTGTAAGGGTTCGTCTATCTAGGCGCTCGCACGGCCTGGTAGGTTGGGTCGTGACAAGGGTATGGTGAACTCTAGTCCAACTCATTTCTAAACACTACTCCCAAATTGAATACTAATAGCTCATTTAAACTGTAGTCTTGAATTCATGACACATAACTGAACTGGTCTGAAAAACATTACTTTTCTGAAATGCCCAAGTAACCTGAAAATCTGACTGTTTTCTTAATTTCAAACTTCAAACTAGTAGTCTAGGTTAAGTTTTGGAGGAAACTAACACTTTTAGGAAAATGCTATAAATTAGGGTAAGTCCTTTATTTCGAAAAACTTTGTAAATAACTAAGAAATTCAATAAAAATCAGTATGTACCATTAAAACATTGTGAAAATCATATATGATTCATGAGCATGGATTTCTAGAACAATCTGCATAAAGGGACAAGAACCCTAGTTTCTAAATTCATAAAAACCATTGAAAGAGTCTGGAGTTTTTGGGCATAAGGGCAAACTAAGCCCATCCTGAATTCCCACATACCTGGTGGATGCAAATCCCTGCAAGAAATCTGAAGTTGAAGCTTGGAGGAGAGAACCCTAGGTTTGGAAATTTTGAGAAGACGCTCCTTTCTGCTTGGAAACTGACTTGAGAGGAAATTGGTTTGCTTTGGGGGGTTTTCCTAAATAAAATAAGCCTAGAACTATTTATAGTCAGAGCTAAAATAAAAAGGAAAGGTTTGAAATGCCCTTGAGAAACTAACTTAAACTCTGCTAGAAAACTCGCATCTTAGGTTCCACAGATGGGTTCTACGGCTCTTGAAAACTCCCACGGCTCGTGAAACCCTGTTGTGGTTCCCGATCCTGAAAATTGAGCTACTAAAATAGATACCATGAGTTAGGTTCAGTACTCGTGGAAACTTCCACGGGTCGTGGATCCCACTCGTGTATCCTGGGCTGAAATTTCTGAGATACTGAAGTTGGGTTCCACGAGTTGGGTTCATGACTCATAGAAACTTTCACAGGTCATAGATCCCACTCATGGACCCTAGGACCCTTAGGCTGAGCTACTAGAGAAGGATTCCATGAGTTGGGTTCACGACTCGTGGAAACTTCCATGGGTCGTGGATCCCACTCGTGTATCCTGGGAGTCATCTGCAGAAAGGTTCCACGGATGGGTTCTACGGTCCGTGGAAACTTCTACGGTCTGTATACCTGGGTCATGAACTGAATTTCAGAGGGTATGGCCTCTGATGCTGGTTCCACGAGTCTAGTCCACAACTCGTGAACTGTCCACAACTCGTGGATCTGACTCGTGGTTTAGCTGACAGCTGGAAAATTTATTTATTCATTTTGTTTTTCTGAGCCAAGTCTGGGCTTGGAAGTTCTGGGGTATTACATTAAACATATGTAAAACTGTTACTTGAAAATCCATAGACTATAAAGAGGAACTATGTTTGTAAATCAAGAAATAGTGCAACTGAGCTGAAAACCATGAGTCATACCAAAATTCATGTTTAAGGTAAATCCTTAGGGGAGTTTCTTCTGTTGAGCATGTTGAAAATACTAATATACACTTTACTGAATGCAAGTTGATGCAATCACCAAGTATGTAAATATGCAACTGTATAATACTAAACTAAACTGACTGACTGAATACAAGGTCATACAATAATAAATATGGACTGTGAGACATACTTTTAACCGACATACCCTAAGCTAAGATAACTATGGGGCCAACCTGTAACCCTGGCTGGAAGGGTGTTTATACCTTTCCAAGGTTATGAACAAATCTGATATGGATCCACTAAACTGATGTCCACAAGGGACAAGTGTGCCTAGCCTAATCAAAGAGCTAACCCAGTTGATACCTATGGTGGTGCCGTAGTTCTGGGACTTAGGGACTTCTACTAAAGCTCTCAGTCTAACCTAATAGCTGAGACTTCATCTCTTCGTTCGCTCGGTGCTACTCCTACTCCCAACTGAATATAAAGCAATTAATGCAACTGAAATACTGGATAGCTCAAATACTGACTTTCTAAGAATGAAACATAATGCTAAGACTGAAAGCATTTATTCTTCTAAAAAGTTGTGGGCTGATAATTGGGTAATTACATGCTTTAAGACTGAGTACTAGTAGATTAGGCTACATTCTGAAGAAAATCTTATTCATGTGAAAATACTACAATTTTAAGCTAAGTTCTTGAGAAGAAAGCTAATTCATCAGAAGATGCTGTAAATTCAGGCTAAGTCTGTTTCATCTAAATTCCAGGGATTTTAAGAAACTATTTGTGAAATTTCATGTAATAGCACTTAAACATATACGGGGAACATATAGTATCACGAGGAATTTAGTTCTGTAAAAATATGCGTATTTGGGTAAAATCAGGCTATAATTCACTTCTTTTAAAATCTAGGGTTCTGAAATCTAATTGCAGGAATTCATGTAAAAATCATCCTAACAAAGATAGTAGTCATGAAGGGTCATCAAGGGATCTAATTCATAGTAAATGACTTGTTTGGGTAAGAATCCTAGAATCATAACTTGTAAAAATCATACTGAAATCTGAAACTTTGGGTATAAGGGTGAATGGAAACCCTCATTGAAATCTCACATACCTAGTGGAAGATAATCCTTGAAGAGAACCTGAAGTTTGAAGATTGATGGAGAAAGCACTAGGTCCGAAATTTAGAGAAGAATGCTCTTTTCTTCTTTGAAACTGACTTGAGAGATTGAATGAGGGAAACTGATATGTTGAGAGGTATTTTTACTTAATGAAATAAGACTTAAACTATTTGCAGTCGGAGCTAAAAAAAGAATGAATGGTGTTTAATACCCCTGGGATACTTAATTAAAAACTGCTGAAAAAAACTCATCGTCGGGTTCCACGGGCATGAACCACGGCCCATGGAAAGGACCACTGGCTCATGAAAAGGTTTTGTGGTTCCTGGGCAAAATTTCTAGCCTCTGGACTGATTTCCATGAGGTTAAACCACAGTCTGTGATTTGATCCATGAGCCGTGGATCAACCTCATGAATCCCAGGTCAAAAACAGCTTGCAGGATCAATTTCCATGAAGGCAAACCACGAGTCATGGTTTGATCCATGAGTCGTGGATGCCTCTCGTGGTTGTGTTTGATAGACAAACACATGTTAGTAAGACATTGATAACCTTTTATTCAAAACTTAGATTAATGTGTGGTTAGTGGCATTGGAAAGAAGACTCGAAGACCTTTAATTTGGTGAGTGCTAGGCTACCTAACTCTTTACATTCTAGGAGTTATGATCATTTGAAGTTGACCCTAGTTTGCTCTTACATGAAAACTTCTTTGGTTGGGGTGCTTTCAACTTAACTTGTTGATAGGACTTTCTTATGAACATTATTCGCATTCAAAATACTTCCCACACTAGGGAATTTATCATGACACCTATGGAAAGCGGTTCAGGTCTTAGCTTAGAATTTTTGGGGTGTTACATCCATTAACAATTTCCCAACCTAAATGAATCCTTCCGGAAAACACAAAGGTTTACGGGCATTAAATCAACATTTACAACCGCTAATTTTCCAACAATTCAATTTTTAATAACTCATCCACAACCTATTTAATTCTATATCAACACTTTTACCCTAAGAGTCATTCATTGCTTATATTCACAACCCCAAAATTAGGTTTAGTTACCAATACTGTAGAGAATAGAAACAATGATAGTTGAAAGAGACATACTTATAAATCGAATAGATTAATAACCAAAAGTTGTTCTTCCAAACAAGCACTAAAAGTAGCGCTCAAACTTGTTCCAAATCTAAAAGCAAAGAGTAATGTAATGTTTACTCTCTAAAAATGTGTAAAAAGTATGCTGAAAGAAGTGTCTGTAAAAATACCCTAGGGGTCGTATTTATAGACACGTGTAAATTAAATCTGTATTGGTCTAGGAAAGGAAAGACGCGTCCTTAAAATGGACACCAAAATGGTCTATTTTGATCAATAATGGATCATTTCCTTCTTCATTGTAACTTCCCAAATTTAGCTACTTTCTGGTTCTGGAAACAGTGAGAAAAATTGTCCGTTGTTCCTGAAAATTGTCCGTTGTGCCTTCTGTTGTAACTTCACTTTTTTCTTCAGCTTATGTCTCTGTTGTTGAATGCAATGGTTGTACCAACGGTTCGTTTCAACTAACAATAATCATAAAAATGCTTCATTTTTGTCCCTACTATGCTCTTTCATTGATTCAAATCTATTAATAACGCTCAAATGTACTCTCCAAGATGGAGGTATCCTCGATTGTTAAGCAAAATACATTTATATTCCCGACAGGAGTTGGGGTCGATCCCACAGAGAACAATGTAATCACGATTGAGCTAATAAAGAATCCAAGCAACTTATTGAAGTTCAAAGAACAAAAAGAAAAGATATCTATTTGGGGGGTTCTAAACTAAAACACCAGGATAAAAGACACCAAGGGAGAATTTGATGATGAGAATTTAATGCACAAGACTTACACCCAAATAATGCATAGGTAGTCTTGGTTAAGAGTATGCCTAATAGTTTTTCAACCAATCAAGCATTTATCTTCGTGGGTTCTTTCAAATCTCCACGAATATGCAATAACCCAACCAAATAGACTTGGGTAAGTGAGGCTATTCCTAACCCCGGCTCTTAGATGGAGATTTTCGGCAATCAAACTATTTCTAGCCTTGATCTAGAGTGGAAACCCCAAATCCCCACTATTGAACCTTCCCGAATTGAAGAACTCCTCTCTCAAGTAAGAACACAATTAGTATGTTAAGTCAATGTTTGCAACCATCAACTATATACTTAAAGCACGAAAGATTCAAGAGACCCCCACAAATTGATCAAGAGAAAGCACAAGATAAGAATCAAATACCCAAATTAAGTATTATCTCTAATACAAACTCAAATCTCAATTCAACAATTACACCTAAAAATTATCAATTAAGAGAAAGATTTAAAGAATAGGATTTAAGATTTTACAATAGAATCATCCAATTCTTCACTCCAATGGTGTAGGGTGATGAACTTGCTTTCCAAGATTGTCAAGAGTTGTGAAATTGTGCCAAAGATCCTTCCCAAAATGGCTGAAAAGTGTTTTATGTGGATTGGGGTTTCCAAAAATGGAAATTTCCAAATCTGCCTTGGAACTGGTACTTTGTTTTTCGCTTTTGCAGATGGTTCATTGTGTACGTTAAGTGTCTTCGTCTGGTTGCCCTTCACGTACGCGATCTATTTAGTGCGTTTGTGGAGATCTTCTCTGAGTGACCATTGCATACGCATGTGGGACACCATATACGCACAGGTTAATTTCGCAGCCAGTTAATTGCTTCTCAGATTAGGTTCCTTTTAACTTGTTTTCATCTGAATTCTTCCCGAACACTTCTAAAATACAGGAACCTGTAAAATAGAAGTAATCCATGTCAATTGCACTATTTATCTACTTTATACTAGCAAAAGCATAAGATTAAAAGCAAAATAAGTAAGAAGAATACCAACGTACCATCTATATTTCCTGAAACACAAGCAAAACACATAAATTTGCACAATACTTGCTTGAAAACTACAAAACTTCCTCTCAAAAAAAAGCATCAAATGTGCCGTAAAATCCCGCAACACCCCCAACATAGAGATTTTACTTGTCCCCAAGAAAACAAAACAAGACTCACATAATGGCTAAACACAATACCAATGAATGTTAAACTATCAGAAAATGCAGGATGTCTACAACATTTCTATCAAGTAACTTTATCATGTTATCACATAAATTCCAAAACCCAATCTCTTTTGCCCAAGTGCAAACAAACTTCACTCTGAGATATGCTGGTCCGCACATGACATGATATTATTAAGAAACGACTTTGTAAGCTAAACAGTGAAAACAACTTCTCTTATAGTCAATCAGAAATAACCATGTCACGTCCTAAAATACCCCTTAGACGTGATTGACACCCGCTAACACCACCTATCGGGCGAACCAGATATCCATTCACTTACCCAATTATATATGCACCAGAAACAATAATGTGCAAGTCTAAACGCATTAATAATAATCAATAAATGAGGAAAATAATCTATCAAAATCCATAATCAATCCATTGATTCAGAGATCACTCAAATACTAATTTTCTACCCCGAATCCCCACAATAAGACCATGGAGAATCTAAAAGATTAACATGAGTTTAATCATCAGGCATGTAAACCCAAGGAAAGGAATAAATGACTTTAAATAAGAAAATCTGAAACAGCGGCCTCCACGAACAATGTGATGGCTCACCTCAGCAATAGAATCCACTCAACCAACTCTTTAGCCACTAGTCTCGTCCACACCAATAGTATTTGCATGGACATGCAAGTAAGGAGTGAGCTATATATAAATATGACCCAGTAAGATCCTCGACTCGCCACTTTAAATATTCCTGGAACAAGTGTTAGACAATACAAACACACTACAAGCACAAAATATCATATTAAGATATCCAACAAGTTTCAAACAATCATCTATCCAGAAGTATATATCTCAATATAATTTAAGCTAAGGTTTTGTCATAAATGTAAATTAAAACAATTAGTCAACATCACGCATCCCTGGCAGCATACACAACACGCAACATCTATCAAGGAGCACACACAATGCTAGGGAAAGCATACACAATGTCCCTTATCAAATAAAAAAGCATACACAATGCTCAGGGAAGCATACACAATGCTTCAAGGAAATCAAGAAGCATACACAATTCCCTTACCTCATAGTACACAACTTTATCACATCACAAAACAATTTATAAAGGATCTTAGTATATTTGAAAGTACAATATATGTGGCTAGCCTGAAAGACCACCAATTCTTCCAAGCACACGCTCGTCCCAACACATGGATCGAGCAGACAAAACATATTTTCAAAACAAATTTGAAAAGCAAGCACTCAAAGCTTAAAGTCTCACTTACCTTGTTAATGACAAGTTTCCTAACCTTCCAACGCATAGAACACCATTCAAACAAACCTCCAATGATCTCAATCTATGCAAAAATATTAATTAACGATATCAATTATGCTAGTCAGGGTCAAGTCCCAATATTCTTAACTTTTAAGCTTAAAGCTAACCCTTTATACCTCACACCTTAACCCATATGAATTAAAGGTCAAAAAAATATCCCAACATCACTTGTCTAAATATGCTACTCCTAGTACTGGATAATGAGTGCCGAAAAAGAGGCTTCAGGTTTTTTGTTTTGAAAATTCCTGAGCTCTATTCTTAATCTTCTAAGACTACTATTATCTTCAATTTATCATGATATAATTAGTCACCATTTCTATATCAACTATATCCCTCTCATCATTACTTCATCATGACTTAATCATCATTAATACTAGATAGAAGAGGTAGAAATTGTAGGTAAGAAATTGCATCAATAGAGGGAATAAAAAAATCCTTTCACGGTAGCTTTGAAATTTAATATATATCTTTGACTAGTTTCACCATTACCAAATCATTACTTTCCTTTATGATAATCATTGTTCTAATCATTATTAACCAATCACTGTAAGGGTAAGAATAGAACTCACTTTATGCAGTTCTCATGAAACACAAAAGTATACCACTACTAATCAAAATTTATGTAAATTACCTGATATTTATCACCCAAAATAGTGGCTCAAAGATTCAGTTTTTTCCATCTATTAATTCTCCCAAATTTCCTTGTAAGTTGCTTGTCTTCTTCAAACATAAGGAAAATCAATTGCCCTAATTTTTTTATGTCTTTAGGTATTAACCGTGACAGCAGTCAGAATATGGGCTTAGCCCACCTTTTTAATTCTCCTAATTTATTTATTATCTATTTAGGTTAAAATTTCCAATTAACCCTTCATTATAAAAAAATGATATCACATTCTCCCCCACTTAATGATAACGTTCATCCTTAAACGGATCTAGAATCGTACCTGTAGTGTCGAATAAGTTAGGGTATCTAAATCATATATCTCCCTCAGACTCCAAAGAAGCCTCCTCAGTTTGATGATTGTGCCATAAAACTTTTACTGAAGGTACCTTTTTTGACCTCAATTGTCGAACTTGCCTATTAATAATAGATATCGGGCCTTTCTCATAAGTCAAATTTTCATCAAGCTCCTCATTCTCTGGCTGGGTCTTATGACTATCATCATGAACATATCATCTAAGCATGGACACGTGGAATACAAGATAAACAACAGGCAACCTCGGAGGTAAAGCAAGTCTATAAGCCACCAATCCAATTCGATCCAAAATCTCATAAGGACCAATATATCTAGGACTTATCTTTCCTTTCCGCCTGAATCTCATAACTCCATTCATTGGAGAAAATTTTAGGAAGACCTTTTCACCCTTCATGAACTCCATATCCCAAACTTTCTTGTTTGCATAGGAATTTTGTCTACTTTGTGTTTTCCAAAGTCATTCTCGTATCAATATAACTTTCTCCAAGGCTTGTTGAACCAAATCTGGACCTAATAGTTATGCTTCGCCAGGTTCAAACCATCCAACTTGTGATCAACACTTGCGACCATATAGAGCCTCATATGGTGCCATTTGTATACTTGATTGGTAGCTATTATTATAAGCAAACTTTGCCAATGGCAACTAATAATCCCAATGACCACCAAAATCAATCGCGCAAGCTCTAAGCATATCCTCTAAGATCTTAATAATCCGCTCAGACTGTCCATCAATTTGCGAATGAAAAGTTATACTCAACTCAACCTGTGAACCCAATGACTTCTGAAAGGACTTCCAAAACTCAGCAGTGAATTGTGCACCTTGATCATATATTATCAAAATAGGCACACCATGAAGCCGAGCTATCTCCCGAAGGTAAATATCTGCTAACTGCTTAATGGTATGAGTAACCCAAACTGGTATGAAATGATAGGATTTTGTAAGTCTGTCCACAGTCACCCAAACTGAGTTGTGTTTCTTCAGAGTATTTGGCAACCCAATAACGAAATCCATAGTAATCCTTTCCCACTTCCACTCTGGGATAATCTAGTTTTGCATTACTTAACCAGGTTTTCAATGTTCATATTTGACCTATTAACAATTTAAGCAACTAGTAACATGTTTCAAAATATCAACTTTCATACCTTTACACCAGAATAATCCATGCAAGTCCTTATACATCTTCGTAGCACCTGGGTGGATGGAGTATCACGATCTATGAGCCTCGTCAAGAATTAGCTGCTTCACATCACCCACAATAGGAATACAAAGTCTACCATGTTGACGTAGCACGCCTTCACCATCAATGGTGAATGACTTAACACCTCCATTCTGCACTCAGTCTCATAGTCTAGCAAGATAGGGATCATCATATTTGCAAGCCTTAACTTTCCAAACTAAGGACGACTGCTCCATCATACGTGCAAGTAACCTGTCAGTAAATGTAGGATTAATTCTAACTCCTTGATTGGCTAAAGCTTGAATATCCATAGTCATAGGTCACTTTTTAGCAATAAATTAGGCCAAGCTACCCATAGACTTCCTACTCAAGGTGTGTTCCACCACATTTGCCTTCTTGGGATGATATAAGATAGTAAGATCATAATCTCTAAGTATCTCTAACCATTGTCGTTGCCTCAAAGTCAGATCTTTTTTCTTGAATATGTACTGCAGACTCTTATGATCAGTATATATTTCACATGGCTAACCATAAAGACAGTGACGCCAAATTTTAAGAGAAAATACAATCACAGCCAATTCCAAGTCATGAGTCGGATAATTCTTCTCATGAATCTTTAGTTGTCGAGAAGCATATGCCACTACTTTGCCATTCGGCATTAAGACACAACCCAATCCAACTCGAGACACATCACAATAAATGGTGAAACCACCGTCTAGTGTAGGTAAGGTCAAAATTGGAGTTGTAGTTAATGCAGTCTTTAATTTTTGAAAACCTTCTTCATATTCATCTGACCACTGGAAAACCATAGCTTTCTAAGTTAGATGAGTCAATGGAGAAGCTATCTTTGAGAAACCCACTATGAACCTCCTGTAGTATCCAACTAATACCAAAAAGTTGCGTATCTCTGTAGAAGTACTAGGTCAAGGCCAATCTCAAACTATTTCTATCTTCTTTGGATCAACTTGAGTTCCATCATGTGACACTACATGTCCCAAAAAGGAAACTATGACCAACCATAACTCACATTTTTAGAACTTGGCATTAAGATTTTGTTTTGTAAGTGTCTGTAGCACAACTCTCAGATGTTGTTCATAAGTTTTGCCTCACTCTGAGAGTTAGACCAAAATATCATCAATGAACACAATCACAAAATGGTCTAAGTATGTCTTGAATACAATATTCATGAGGTCCATAAATGCCGCAGGCACATTAGTCAGCCCAAAAGACATCACCAAAAATTCAAAATGCACATACCTGGTCTGAAAGGCCATCTTAGAGATATCCTCAGTCTTGATTCTCAACTGATGATAACTAGATCTCAAGTCAATCTTTGAAAAGTGAGTAGCACCCTATAACTGATCGAATAGATCATCAATACGAAGCAATGAATACTTATTCTTGATGGTTGCCTTATTCAACTGCCTGTAGTCAATTCACATTCTGATCGTGCCATCTTTCTTTTTCACAAATAACACAGGTGCACCCCAAGGTGATACACTAGGCCCTATAAACCCCTTATCAAGTAGATCTTTGAGTTGAACCTTCAAATCTTTAAACTCAGCTGGAGCCATATGATATGGAGGAATAGAGATAGGTTGAGTTCCTAGCACAAAATCAATAATGAACTCAATTTCTCTCATCGGAGGTAGCCCTGGTAAATCTTCTAGAAACACATAAGAAAATTCTTGAATGATTGGAACACTATCAATAGTATCATCATTCGCTCGTGTATCATGAACAATAGCAATATAACCCAAACACCCATGATTAATCATTTGGTGTGCCCTTACATAAGATATAATATTTCCCTGAGTCAGAGGAGTCATGCCTTTCCACACTAAAGGTGATTCCCCAGGAAACTCAAAATGTATAAGCTTAGCATAGAAATCAACTAAAGCATAACATGACACCAACCAATTGTAATGACCCTTTCGGTCATTTCCACATACACGTTTTCCTTGTGCTGTTAGAGCTTGTTGTAGCGGACCCAAGTCATTTAAGGCTTGTCGGGACTGATATTTCGGTGCCGGGTCCATTTGTTTGGCCGCATGATAAGTTTTGAAGCCAAGCAAGTCGGCAAAAGTAATCGTAAGATCTTTAACAAATTTCCTGAACTTTGGGTAAAATGTCTTGGAGCTTTTCTTTCAATATATAGAGAGTTAGAAGTCTCCCAAAATACCAAATCGAAGGTCTACGAGTCTAGTTTCCAACGCACAAAACCTCACGTCCAACTGATCTTGGAGTAAAAAGTTATGACTATTTTACCGCGGACTGTCTGGCAGAAAACAGGTTGCGAACCGGGTCGCGAACCGGGTCGGGTTAAACTCGATTTAAGCCTCAACTTCACGTTTTAAAATGCCATTTCAGTCCCGAAACAGTGATAAAACATAAGGGAGGATCCCGAGAGAATTCTTGAGTATCAAAATCGTGCGTTGGTGAATTACGAGCCTAAGCTTAAGAATTTTATTAGCATCGTGCGTGTATTTGAAAATATTTTATTTAAAAGTTGAATTTGATAAAAATTATATTATTATTACCTTTTCAAAATATTTTAAAGGTTTATGAAAAATATTTTTGTTACTATATAATTGTATATGTATTTATTTTATAAGGTTTTTATACATTGTAATATTTTTACGGAGATAGTAAACTTAGTTACGTTGAAATTTATTATTATAATATAGTAGGTTTTATTCGAAATAATTTTCTAATAATTTTGGTATATTCAAAAATTATATTTATTATACCACGAATTTATGCAATACCCGAATATATAAATAATGGGATAACATTAGGTGGTGAATTAATAGTGTGACACCACACTTGCACGTGAGTGTATTACATGTGTAGCTAGTGATGAGTAATGTATAGATAGCCACCTGTTAGTTATATGCTTAGGACTTAATTAATTTAAGCAATGGGAGGTGTGGTCCCTACGGTTCATAAGTGAGATAACTATTTAGAACCTTTTTATTAGTTATGGAGAAGAAGATAACCAGTAACTTATAGTTCAATTGTTCTTGAACATTAATGTTGAAGTTGAATATAAAAGGAAAGTTGGATCCCTCTTTATTATTCGTTGTTTGGCAAGCGTTCAAGAAATAATTAGCAATTTATATTTCATATATGGAAAAAAAAACGTGATTCTATTTAAGGAAAGAATCAAAGTCTCCACGGAGAAGCAAGGATGTGCAAAACGATATGGATACTAGCAATCAATTGATCACATGGTACTCGTGCTACTAGTGTTATCCTGTGAAACATTTTAAGGTGACCCCCGAAAGAAAATCAACTATCTACGTCAAATTATTCAAGCCCGAGTTCAAGTTTGATTTCGTTTCGGAGCTTCTTTTTGGAGAGGTTCAACCTTGTCATCGGACGACAGGTAGGTTACGGTTTATTTTCCCTAGACTCCGCATATATAGAATAAAATTGTATTAATGGGCATCCTTGGGTTGGTTTATTAGGTTGGTACCACAGACCTCGACCGCTTTATTCATGTCCGCCTACTTTTGTTCCTCCGTTGCTTGTAGTATTTGCCGATATATTTTAATTTACCCTTGTGGTCCTGTGAGGCCTTGTTGACTCTGGAACATAGAAGGTGGGATTTTGGGAATGTCCGCGAGTCCCGAGCATAGAATTATCCTTCTAGGCTGGTTATTCTTGCTGAGTAGCTGTGGGCCTGTGCAGGGTCGATAGGTTGATTTTGAGTTGTTGGGCAGCTATTGTGTGGTGAATCAATAATTTCCATGCATATAAAGAGGTTTTATCCATGTTTTACTATGGTTTTGGCTTCGGGCCTACTGGCACTATTTTCTAAACCTTGCATGGCCCCGGGGGGCCGTTTTTAATGGAATTAATTTGGAAATGGTTTGATTTGACTTGTGAGTATTCTTGGGTAAAAGAAAGTAAATTATGTTTTAAATCATCAGTTTTACGATTAACGCTAGACTCGGCAGGGCCGGAGGGCTAGTTGAGTTTTTTCTTGCTACTTGAGATGATTTTAGCCTAGTTCGGACGAGCACGGCTGAATGACTTTTTACTGTTTTAGCCGGTTATTCCCCAGGCACCCTGGAGGGGTTTTGATGATATTTTCCTACTACTTTAGTCCTGGACAGGGTCTGGGCATTACATATTCGAGACTAGGTCTCCATCCTGATACCAGACTTGCTTCCGGACGACATGTTCTGATACTGAGTTTTAGTATGGGGTCTGGGACCTCCATGGACCTTGCCATCCGGGCCAGGGGCTACGGGCTGCGTGTGCCGGAGGAGGGGTATACGGTGGAGTAGAGGTATACGGGCAGTGTCCTTCCATGGAACCTACCTGCTGGGCCGGATCGGCGCCGGAGGAGGTACATACAGAGATACCATGGCACTTGAGATCTTCATGCATCATATCATTCATTGTTTGAGGCTCCACCCTTGTTTGTTGTTTGCTGATTGTACGCTCCGGTAGTATGGGATGCCGGAGGGTTTGTTTTTACTTGTTTGTGTTCCTCGGTTGTATGGGCGGCCGGGGGACTGTAGGTAAAATTTGCTATTTACTTACAGAATTGTTCCCTGTTACGGTTAAGTATGAAATTGGTTACTGCTAGACTGTTAGTTTCTGGATCTGAGATTGATATGATTAGTTGAGTTTGATTCATGTCCCTGAGCATGCCTATCATTACTCTTTCTCTCTTCTTCTTACACTTGAGGTTACCGGTATACCGTCTATTTCGTAAACTTATTATGTATGCACTGTTATTGCAAGGACCCCAGGTACGTTATTTCTTACTTTCACCTGTGCCTATGGTGTGTATATTCTGCTTGCTAGCCTCACATGTGGTTCTGTTGATTTTCCTCTGGGCTAGTTCCTGTGTACCTTTCGTTGATCTCTGTGACTGCTTGCTTCTATTCTGTCTGTTACTACGCTTTTATCTTATATGTGCCCAGTCGGCCTATGATACCTACTGGGTACCTTATGCTTCGCATTTGGTGCTCACCCCTACCCCCTGCATCTTTGGGTGCAGATCCTAGAGTGGGCCATCGCCGTTAGATCGCTGTGATTCGTGCTTGGAGATCTGTTGGGGACTACTTCAGACTGAGGGTGAGCTCTTGGCGATCGGAGCTTAGCTTTAGTTTATCTTTTGCTTGATGTACTCTATTACCATTCAGAGACATCTGTATATATTGTTTTGGATTATTTGCACTCCGTGTATGTAGTTTGGCTCTATACGATGATACCAGGTCTTGGGGTTTGGTTTAGTTTCCGCACATGTGTATATTTATATCCCTGTTATCTATTTTCTTTGTCTTGTTCCCTTATTTGTTAGATAGTAGCCCATTGCTAACTGTTCTGAGCTACGGGGATTGGTTCACCTACCGGGGGTTGTAGGTGCCATCATGACCGAGAAATTGAGTCGTGACAACTTGGTATCATCGGTAAAAACAAACATAACTAAACATATATGAAAGTCAATAGTTTCATCTTTCAATGTCCTAACCAAGTGAAAAATATATATAAGGAATGAAACAGAACATATTTTATATTCATTTTTCAATATTATAAATTTGTGATGTATATAATAATAAAAATAGCATAGAAGAGAATAAGTAAAGTTGAATAAATATACTAAGACTATTAAATATCTTATAATAATGCTATCATTACATCTATTTGATGAAGCAAAAAGAATAATTCAAAACAGGTTCGTATTTATGACAATGTGAAAGGTTCATACGTTTTTAGTTTTTTCAATTTTACTTATACTTTTTTCTTTATTGCATGTATATTTATATCTTTGCACAAAAAAATTGAGAGTAATATTTGTTCGAAGGGCAAAATAGCCGTTCAAAATTTGATGATTATTTTGGTTTTTCAATACGTTGTACGTGTATCTCAACATACTTAGATAGTTTCATTTTTAAATGTAAAATTATTAGATATCGTATGAACTTGTAAAGTTAAATAATAATTCAGTTAGGAAATAAGATCCATATACAACATATATTTATACTAAATGCAGTAGTACTTTTTTCTCTTGTAATATGAATGAAATATATGCTCAGAATTACTATTTATTTATTTTACAAAAGTGAGCAAGTTTAGTTGGCGATAGGTATAATTATATAAAGTAATAATGTAAGAAAAAAATACTATTTGATCATACTATATTATAGGTGAAAAGCCCCTAAAATGTCAAAATCACACAAACCCAAATCGATAAAGTTGTATATAAAATCAAACCCACAAATTAAAAATATAAGCTTGAATTTGAAATAGTAAAAATACTTGTATACTGAAATTCTATTTCTCTTGATTATGCTAATTGTTATTGGAGAACTTACATTTGTTTCATCAGAATAGGACTATTGGGAATCCCAAACAAGATAGGATCACTTCTAGCGGGACTGAACTCTACAGACTTGATGGACGGGCTTTCCTTTCAAAAGGCAACAACATGAAGCAATTGAACATGATTAGATTCTCGATAAATAAAAATTAAATTAAAACATAAAATAAAAACACAAAGTTGAAACTCACCTACTCACTATCTTAATTGGTGGAGTAGTATTTATAATAGTAGAATACCAAATGTAAATGTAAATTAATAAGAATATGAAAAATGGGGAGGTGAAAAGGCATCTAACTGATATGCAATTATAATATTCAATGTAATGCTATTTATATTAGACTTAAATATTTTTTACTTTTAATATTATATGATATAAATAAATAGATGAAGAGAAAAGGGAAAAATAAAAAAGAAAGAAAGGTAACGGAGAAGAATCAGATTATGAGGGAGAATAAAAAGGCAAAAAAAAAAAGAATGCAAATTGACAGGCTAGTATTAACTTTTTAATTAATGGAGATAAGTGGTCTATTAAACATGGTGAGTGGAGCTTTATTAGGGAAAGCAAACAGATTATTGAACAACATGAACACCATTTATTATGAACAATTTTTATCTTTTTGTTATTTATAGAATTTAAGCTTACCTATTTATACAATTTTTTATATTGAAGTAGTGTTTGATTAAGTAAAAAAGTTGTCATATAAAATTTTGAGGGTAAATTAAAAAATTAAATTTTGACTTAAAATGTTTCCACTTTTAGTATAAAATATGATGAGATGATATGCAATTTAAATATTATTATCAAATTAGATATTTAAGTAGGAATTAATTCAATGAATTCAAAAAGTCATTACACATTTAAGTAACTAAAATGATACTATTTAGTATTCAAATAATTAAAAAAATTATAACATTTTAATTAATAATAGGGGAAAAATCTCAATCTAACTTTGAAGTTAGGAGCTTCCCACTTTTAATATAATATGATAAGTCGAAATGGTTTAACAATCTTCAAATAAGCCCACATAAATTGAAGCTCAAACTGATAAGTAATACGTTAAAATGAGATGTTGCTCTGTAGTAGCAATGGCTTAGTTAGAACCAAAAATTTTAAAAAGCTAAAATACTTTTTAAAATAAAAAATATTTTTGTAGCAACTTGAGGTGTTTGGTCCATAGAAGTGCTTTCGAGCAGAGTTGAAGGAGTTCTTTTAGGCATAATACATAAACAGACACTCAAACTTGGCCTCAGCTGACAAGTAAGCTTTCCAACATTAAGAGCTCACATCTAGACACCTCAACTCGTCTCCAATGTGCCAGTTGAACACTCCAACTTAAAAAATGATCATCCAAACACCTCTGAAATTTATGTGTCACGTCAGCGTCGAGCGTCCGCTCGAGACATAGTGGGAACGAGTTGGAGTGTTTAGTTGCCAGTTGAGACCAAGTTGAGGTGTCTAGATGTGCACTCTCAAAGTTGGAGTGTTTACTTTGTCAATTGAAGCCAAATTTAAGTGTGTCTATTTATGTATTATGTCTTCTTTTTACGGGTAATAAAGTTATAAATTTCTACTTCTTCCAAAAAATAGAGAATCTGACCAGCTAGTACAAGGAGTTGAGAACCAACTACACACATAATTAAGCTAGAGTTCTAATGAGTTGTCTTTTCATCTATTGTGATTGTTTATATTTTCTTTTCAGGCATTGGAGTTGTATTCCATATTACTTACACAAGTGAAAACTTGCTATGGCCTCCCTGCAGTAGCAATGTAAAAGTTGACCAAGAGTGTTAGGCCTCCCTGCAGTAGCAATATGTGTGTGCGCGCGCAAATGGTGATACGATGCATATGTACGCTGACTGAATTGAACTAAAGCTAATATGATACTGTGCTTCAAGGCCAAATTGTATGCATAGACTTCATAATGATCCATTGCATAGACTGTAACTGTGTTTGTAGAACTTGGCTCACCTTATTTGCTAGAATTTGAAGGAAAAATTGCATTTTGGGCTATGGTTTGGTTTTAGTCCGTTAACTAGCTAGACACTATAAAGTCATCAGAGTTGTCACTCAGATTTATAGCAAATAAACTGAATTAGTACTGATCCTATAGTTGGATTCGACATAGAGGACGAGAGATTCAGCACTATCCTTTCGCCCTCTGCCCTAAGTTCTGTTCTGAGAGGTGAAGTTTTGGTCATTCTAAGGGATCGTCAATGGAAGAGAAATTCAGAAATAGGATGACTATTTGAGATATAGAAAAATGCATAAATAGGGACAATACGGGATCAAAAACTGAAATGAAGATGGCCATAAGTTTTCTAACCTTTCAAAGATATATTTGAATTCGATAAAAGATGTGTTGAATAATAAACTTACACCAACCAAAGGAACAGATATGAAGTTCTGAATTGTTCTTCGTTAAGAAAGATCACATCGTTCATTTCACAGTCCAAAAAAGGAGACAATGAGAGATTGTACCACAGCCTAAAAGACAGTAAGGAACACCATGGATATTGAAATTTGATTCAGTAGCAAGTCAAGAATTTAAATGGATATAGCTCCAAGCTAAACCAAGTTGATTTGTACTAATATGACATGTTTATAAGAAAATAAATTACTTGCTAACTGTTGATCAGACAACCAAAAATCATACAATGATGGAGCTGTTATTTTCGGGTGATAAATAAAATCTGTATTTAAAATAAGAAGTAGAAACAAGAAAAAGAGATGAAGAAGAAATCGAGCCCACTAAATACACAGTGTGTCCTTAAGGAAATTATTCCCCTCAAGCACCCGAAGTTGATGGAATATATCTTCCCAGGATAGAACGATTAACATCAACAGAATAGCGGTACCTCAAATTATGTTGAACAACAAACCACTCAACGGTAGTAAATCACACTTGAATTTTAGAAGAAATGTAGAAGTATACTTAATAATATTATACTCTAATAGTACTTTATTTCGTTCTTCATATCTGAGGAAGAATCAGATATTTATAGCCAAAAGCACTGCTTCAGAAAGGAAGCAAAGGTTCGGAAAAGTTGCATTGTTTCAGATATGACGGGACGATATGCGAAACGCACAAGAAGAAATGTGTGTCACACGTTGCACAAGCGTCCAGTGATGCTGCCAGAACTGGTCGTGATGTGCGACGGAGGTGCGAAATGCACAAGGCATTATGCGTGTTGCATGCCTCATTGCATGTCACAAAACAGTGAGTCAAAAAAGACGCATCTTTTTGACATGCGATTCATGTGCGTTTCGCACATGCCAAGGTGCGGCTCGCACATGGAGAAATATTCTGGGTTAGAATTTTGGCTTAAACAATTAAGTTCAAATAAATTTTGTCCAAAAAGATAATCTCTCGATCGATCTTTGATAAATCCAAAGCCAAAGCCGAAGCCGAGCTGACGACGATGGCGCGAGGCTTGTCTTCTTCTCAACCCCTTTAATACCATGAGGAAGTGTTTCTCAATATAAACACTTGAAATTTCCTTTCCACCACCAATGTTGTACAAATGCTCTTTACAAAAGCAAAAGTGAAATTTCATTTTCCTTCTATTTCTGTTCCCTCCATTTACCATTCACTTTTTATTACTAAACCCCAACAGGAGCGGCATGTGACTGAGTGATGGATTGATTGATGATGGACTGGAACATTACTATATTGTATTCAACATAAACTATCTGTATCTTTGGATGAACACCAGGGACCTGTTGTCCCCTGTGACAAACACTGAAATGAAGATCACCAAATTTTCCTAACCTTTCACAAATATATCCGAATTTGATAAAAGAGATATGAAGCATCCGAAAAGCAACTATGAATTTCTGAATTATAAGAAAGCTCATATAGTTCACTTCACAGTCCAACAAATGAAGCTATGAGAGATTGAGCCACAGCCTAAAAGAGAAAGTATGAAATAAAAGAAAATAGTAGTATGCATGATTGTTGAAATCCATTTAATTAGAACTGATTGTAGATACCACCAGGTATGATACTTCAAGAGAGTAAGAACATCGCTATCAATAGAAAGCATGATAAGACCATAGCATATTGAAGAAACCTGTAAAGATTACACAAAGTCTCTCATCCTGCATATATAGAAATTAGGAGAGAGGAGCGGGCACAAGGGAGTCTAACCCATAGTAATTAGAGAGGTGAAATGAATTCAAGTTCTTTCATCTTGAACAAGATCAATAGAGTAGAAGTTGTCGATGAAAGCAAGTTACTACATAAAATTAAAGGCAGTAAGGACAAACGTGGAAATTGAAGTTTGACGCAAAAGCAAGGGAAGATTAGAATAATATGAAAATGGCAAGCTTGACTATAAGCATGTTGCTCAAGAAAATCACCTAGGGAAAGAACTACCTTAAACATCAGGACATAATCGAAACGTCACTCCCAATTAACTTTACCCTAAAGTCCTTATACCGTTTACCCCAAACAAGGACGACCCGATTGATAGGCCAACGCTTTGTTCCTTCATTTGTAGTTTATTCTATTCAAACAAGTGCAGCATGAAATGAACAAAACAAATGCATCTTTGGAGACTTCACAATCCAAATAACTTAGGAACGTTAAAATGGATAAGGTATGCTTATACAGGCAGAGTTGTACTACCAGAACTCAAAATCATCCATAAAACATTAAAAGTTGCCAGGTCTTAAGCCAAATTATACCAGAAACATAAAAGCAAAACATAATATCCAGTCTTCAGATAAGCATTTGAGACTTGAAAACTTTTTCCTCATGACAGTCTTGAGCGAGTAAAAACTTGGGATATATCTAGTCGATGCACTGCCACTATTGTAAACATTTACCTTCCTAAACTTTTTTTCTTTTGGGTTGTAAGAAGCTAGTTCTGTGCCACGTTTTCTTTGCATCAGGATTTCTCCATCTTTTCAGATTATGATTGAAATAAAAAAATCATAATAAGAATCCGTCAAAATTCAAACTTTAGTCCAAGATCCAACTATTCCATACTCTTTCATCCACCATATATCAACATACTGATGTAATGACCCTTCCGGTCATTTACGCGTTTCTACCTTTCTTATACCGTTAGATCTTACCTGTAGTGGCCCCAAGTCATTTATGGCTTGCTGGGATCGGTAGTTTGGAAATCGTTGATTTCAGTCAACATTCTTGGTGAACGTTCTCAAAATCGAATTCCAACAGTTCTGTTAGCTCCGGAGCGTGGACTTTGGTCTAGAGAGACCTTTGGTCGGGATCCAGGAGCTTTTAAGCTTGAAATTCTCTCTCATTTTGTGTATTCAAGCCAGTTGGGCTTGTTGGGTTGACTTTGGTCAATATTCGGAGAAGACGGTCTCGGATGAGAATTTCGTCAGTGCCATTAGCTTTGAAATGCCGAGTTTGGGTTAGGTAGGTGGTTGGTTTGGGCCCCGGGTAAGCCGGGCTCATTTTGGGTGTTTGGTTGGCTGTGAAAAGTGTTGACTTGGGTCAACATTTCTTCGAAACGACCTCGTATAGAAGCTTCGTCGATTCCGTTGAGTCTGGAACATCATTTCCACTCTAATAGCTCTATTGGTTTTTGAATATCGGGTTCCGATTGTGTCCGAAATTCCCCGTGGGAGTTGTAAGTTTTGCTGGTTTTTAGTGCAGGCAGGGCCTTCAGCGCCAATGGCGCCCAGGCAGCGCGATCGCGCTAGCCTGTGTGTGCTATCAGCGTCTATGGCACAGTGCTAGCGCAATAGCACTCTAGCTCCCGCCCGCGTGCCTATAGGATCACGTCCCTCCAGCGCGATAGCGCTGAGGCACCTGCCTCCCTCCTGCGCGATGGCGCTCCTTTAGCGCCAATGGCGCTGGTCTGCGGCCAGCAGCTATAAGTGTTGGAACTTCATTTTTCCAGCCATTTTTCCTATTTTTTCCCAACTCAAATTCGAAAATCCTCTCTACCAAAGTGCTCCATTTCAGTCCTAGCCTTGGGGAGGTCAATTGTTCATCGATAATTCGCGACCCTTCGATTATTGGTAAGTCCTCTTCTTCCCAAAACCAATTTCCACCATTGTTGCTTAGTCCTCCATTGTTGCCTTCTTTCTAAAGCTTGAACTTGGTGGTAGTTTCTGCCCTTTGAGATGGTGCATGTTCGTGGGACCGAAACTTTGTCCATCTTGGCTTTAAATTCCATCCTTTTAGAAAGTAACTCTTGCCCAACCTTCATTTGATTTCTTGAAAATTTCATCTTTATTTCTTGAGTTGAGAGGGTTGTTTTGGGCCCCAACTATTGTCCATTTTTGCTCAATTTTTGGGCATGCACTCCCGAGATGGTAAGGAACACAAGTGTGTTTTTCATTTCCGGTTTCGGGTTAAAGGGCCCACGGGCCGTTTGTGACCCGGATTTCAATCCGGTTATGCTTATTGCATTATGGGTAAAGTTAGTCTTGTTTTGACATGTAGATTACTGTTTTGATATTATTTTTGCAAATTGGAGCTTCCTGAAGCAGTTCGAGCCTGGACGACGCCATCTCCGCAGCTATTCGTCGGATGACAGGTAGGTTATGGCTTCCCCTATCTAGACTCTGCGTATATAGGCTATAACTACATTAATTAACATCCTTGGGTGGGTTGTTATAGGTTGGTACCTCAGACCTTGTCCGCCTTGTGCGTCCGTTTATTTCATGTGTTGTTTATAGTATTCGCGTAGTATGGTATATTACTCTTGCGGTCCTGTGCGGCCTTGTATTAACTCTGGAACATAAATGGTGGGTTATTTGGGAATGTCCGTGAGTCCTGGACATAGAGATATCCTTTTAGGCTGGTTATGCCTGCTGAGTAGTTGTTGGGCATGTGCGGGGCTGATAGGAATTGTTGTGAGCTATTGGGCTAACTTTATATTTGTGTGCGAGCATATCATCCATGAAAAAGGTTTTCCCCTGCAATTTTTACTATAGTTTTGGCTGCAAGCCACTACAGACGATTTTTTATAAACTTGCATGGCCCCGGGGGCCCATTTTTGGTATGGTTGGTGATAGAAAAGGGGATTTTGGATGATTTCACACTGATTTTATTACTAGTACTAGTCTCTGCCGGGAAGAGCACCAGACTTGATTTTATTACCGATACTAGTATCTGTTGGGCAGAGCACTAGACTTGATTTACTACAGTTTTAGACCCGACCACACTCCGGAACCCTTTGAGAGGGTTACTGAGACTTTGATCATTAATTTAGACCCGAGTATACTTTGGGCACCCTTTGAGAGGGTCTTTTGAGGTTACTACTACTGTTTTAGACCCGGGTCGAAGCCGGGCATGTACTACGAGATTTCGAGTTTTGAGCTACATTTTAGACTTAGCCACTAGCTTGAACCCGGACTTGATTCTGGAGGACATGTTTTGAGATTGAGGTTTTGTATGTGGTCGAGAGGTAGACCTCTATGGAACCCTGTCGTTCTTTGGCCACAGGCTACGGGCTGATGCAGCATGCCAGGAGGAGGGGTGTACGGCGGAGGAGAGGTACACGAGAAAGAGCCTTCCATGGGTCCCGCCTCTATACGAACCCATGGGGTACCTGAGGGGGAACATACTGGTTACTGTCACATCATGTCATATCATGCATTGATTCCACCCTTGTTTGTTGTGTGTTCAGTGTACGCTCCGGTTGTATGTGTGGTCGGAGGGTTTGTTTTCACTTGATTGCATTTCTTGGTTGTATGGGTGGCCGTTGGGATTGTAGGTAGATTATATTTACTCCTGTCTTTATTTAGAGATTTTCTTGGCACTCGGTTATCGAAGGATTAGTGATGGTTAACCTGTTGAGGCTTCGGTTGTGGGATTTCTGATTATTGAGAGGACTAGGGAGTCCTATTTTATTGAGGCACTTTTGTGTGGCCTTCTGAGCAGAGTATGAGAATCTGGTTCTTTTCTTATCAGGAGTTGAGTGGTATATCTTGGTTATTGTGGGTTAGTTATTCCATCCTAGGGTTGTACTTGTGAGGTGAACTCCTATTTAAGATATCATATGATTGGATTGGTGTTATGATTTCCTTATACTTGTTGATTCCATTTTAAATATGTTAAACTGCCTTGCGTCTTTTCCCTTACTTGAGGTTACCGGTATACCGCCATTTTCTCAACTCTCTCTCTTTGCTTACTTATAATGTTGTGCAAGGACTCCAGGTGCATTCTTCTTTCCTTCACCTGTGATTATGTGTAATTGTATCCTCTGTGCTATCATGTTTTACTTGTAGATTTTGGCTGCCTATTCTCTATGCTAGCTCCTTGTGCTTCCTTTATTGCTTTATTGACTGCTTTCTTGCTATCTATTACTTACTATTTTTATATCTTATATGCGCTCAGTCGGCCGATGATACCTACTGAGTACCCGTTGTTTTGGTGCTCATACTACACTTCTGCACTTTCTGTGCAGATATTAGTTAAGCTTTCGCCGTTGATCGCATTGGAGACTCGTGCAGATTGTGGATATTCAAGACTAGGGTAAACGCCACATGGTCGGGGCTTGGACGTATCTCATCTTTTGGATGTTACTCCTTGTACTTTTGGAGACAAATTGTATTGTATTTTGTTATTTCTAGCACTTGTACTCTATTAGAAGCTTATGTACTATCGATACCAAGTCTTGGGGTTGGTGTAGTTTTCTTTATGTATATATTCGAGTTTTGCTTCCGCTTTGTCTATCTTTACATTCTGCTTCCACTATTTCTGCTTATTATGCATTTTGGTTAGGTACTGGCCCATTACTAACCATTCTGGGCTACGGGGATTGGTTCTCCTATTAGAGGATTGTAGGTGCCATCATGACCTGAGAAATCAGGTCATGACAGGTTGGTATCAGAGCTCTAGGTTCACAGGTGTCGTGGTACAGAGGTAAGTGCCTGCGTAGAGTCTCGTGGATCGGTATAATAATGTCCGTATCCTATTTGTGGAAGGCTATAGGGCATTGTTAGGAAAAGTTTCATCTTCTTGGCTCCTTAATGTGCGTTCCTGGCTTTATTGACTTCTAAAACTTTGGTTGTTCATTTGTTCTCAGATGCTTAAGACGAGTTTGATAGTGGGTAATGTCAAGGCTTCTGTGCCTGTTGCTTCAGTGCTTTCGACTGTGCCAGGACTTCAGGGTGGGAGTTTACCGCCTCAGATAGGGGGTGTGGGGTCAGCCCAGCCTCCGATTGGATTCATAGCTACCCCAGTTTTGCAAGACACCATGGCTAGGACTTTGAGTCCTCTGATGGGTGTTTTAGTACCCGATTCTACGAGTGATGCTTTTGCTAGGGTTGAGCTACCAGTTCTTTGGTAGGGTTGTTTGTTCGTATTGGAGTACGAGGCAAGATTTCGTGAGATGGTTAGGCATACTATTAGGGTTGTACCTTTTGAGTTTGATAGGGTTTAGAGTTTTGTTAGAGGTTTGATCTCACCGCTCCATTTAGCGACCGAGCACTTGGTTACAGTTGGGATGGCTTTCCTTCAGGTAGTGGACCATGCTTGGGCTGTTGAGGGTTTATGTTGTGAGGCTTACGGAGGTAGTTCTAAGAGATGTCATCACCGGGACAGTTCTCGAGGTTCTCAGACTCGAGGTAGGGGATTCCCCACCCGAGATAGGTTCCACTGCTTCTTATCTACCAGGTCAATTTTAGTTGCTCCACGGGTTCCAGAGGGTGTTAGTACAGGGTATGTTGGGCAGAGCAGGCAGGTTTTGGATCATATCCTTTGGGGTTTGCCTTTAGAGTGTGTAGGTCGTGGTGGCCGACCAGGTTCAGAGAGATCTTTTCATCGGGTTTTATCTGGTAGAGGCTATTTTTGGTGTGGTTAGCATGGGCACTTTGCTAGGAATTGCCCCACGATTGTGTATCTCGATCAACCTGGTTGCTATTATTGTGGAGAGGTTGGTCACCTTTATAGAGCTTGTCCCTGGCGAGGGCCAGTTGGGCCTTCAGTTTTGACCACTCAGTCTAGAGTTAGATCCCGTCAGCTTTATGCTCCTCTTAGTGGGCCAAAGGTAGAGGTTCCTGACATCGTTGCTCCAGGTCAGGCCTTTTCTACCTTCGACTTGTGTTAGTCCTGCTCGTATTGCGATTCTTTCCTTTCTATCGTTTATTTGCTTATATGCCTACCTGCTACTTGTTTATTTGTTTGGCTACCTGAATTGTAGTATCGATGTGTTTAGATGTCCTTGAGAGGTGTTTACCCGGAGTTGTAGCTCGTGGGTAGTTCTGGTTGGTCTATTTCTGGTTGGGTTTATTCTTGTTCGTTGTGGTTCTGGGCTTGCTTTGGATCTTCCTTTCTAGTGGTCCTAGATGGTTGTTTCCTAGGTCGTTATCTAGCATGGCTAGAGATCCGTGCATTGATTCGATGTGTTATCGGTAGTTATGCCGGATTTGAGTTTTTGCCTTAGTTGGAAGATATTGGTTATGTTAGTGTGCATAGACCGGTTTGGCCTCTCGAGTGTTTAGAGTCGACCCTCTTTGTTGTTTAGTTTAGGAGGTTGGCAGTTATGTGGGTTGTTCCCATAATCTCCTCCAGTACCTAGTCCATTGGGTGTTTTGTTGTATCCCCAGTTCCAGTTGGAACAAATCCTGATCGTAGTTCTCTGGATGAGCTCTTGATGTTGGCATGGTGATTGGGTTTTGACTTTAGGACTTCCGACTAAGTGTTAACTGTAACCTCGTGGTTGGGTTGTATTTATAGCATATTGGGCGAGTTGGGCATCCGGCCCCTCTCTCTTCTTCGTTGTTGAGTTGTGACAATGTAAGTTTGGTAGCTAAGGGAATGGCTCCAGGTTCTTACTTGAGAAAGGATTTGTAAGGTTCAGTATATGCTACGGAAGGATTTTTGTTTTGTTGAAAAAGGAGGGAGATGACTCCTTGTTTGTGTTTATGTGTCCTAGTAGTCAACTGAGGTGGCGATGAAGGTTTGCTTTGGGATTATGTGTTGGTGACTTGATTTAGCCATCAACACATTGCAGTGGGTTTTCTATCGATTGGTTTATGTTTTGTAGCAGCGGCGGTGTTGGAAACTTGCGTATAAAAGCCTAGTTGGCTTGGGTTCTTAAGGGTTCATTGGCAGCATACGGGTTCGATCAAGGCTTTGGTTGGCAGTTTTCGAATTTAGGGTTCAGAATCATGGCTTGACAGGTATCATCAGATGGTTCATAGCAGTTTCTATTTGGTTGCAGCATCCTAGTGTCGGGAGGTAGTGGGTGCGGGAAACTTAGCTTCCTTACCTCAGTTTCGGATGCGGCTACTATCCTTGGACACCTAGTCCTTGGCTAACCTCTTTATTGGGCGGGATATTCCTAATTTCAGCAGTGCTCTACATAATATGAAGCTTCTTCCTTCTTAGTTGGACAGATGCAGTGGCGTAAGTTCCAGAACCAGCGGTGATGAATTGTACGTGGTCAGGTTGTATGGGTTGAGACTAGAGAGGCTATTTTTAGTTCTGCTGATACGTAGAGACTGTTAATCGCCATTCATTTGTCGAGGGTTTGAAAGCTTGTTTAGTTGATTCTTCTAGAGTTGTTGTTTATGTAGGGTTCCAGTGTTGGTTAGACCCAGCCAGTATGGACTAGCATCTTGATATGGTATATGCTTCGAAATGGTTGGTTGTGTGCAGATCCGGTAGAGCAGTTGATTCGAGCCAAAGGGGTGAGTTGAAGTCATATGCAAAATTTCTATGGCTAGCTGGAAACTTTGAACCCCATGCACCTTTTTCATTTGCCTTCAGGGTGTTTTGACTTGATACTCATGGCATGGTGGACTTCTTCCCGAGGTGCGCTTGGTAAGACGACTTCAACTCAGAATAGCGTTCGAGTATTCGGAGTTGCAGCGGTATTCTCAGAATTTGGAGCTTAGCCGGTGATTTCGAACTTCGTGGTAGGCTTACCACACTCCTTGCAGAGCTTGGTTTTGGTTTTTGTTTTGTCTGTTGGGTAGGTTGCCTTGGTTCCTTTGCCTCCAGTTGACTCAGATTTGGTTCGATTCAGCGAGGTTGGTTTTGTTCTACAGTTTAGAAGTTTCTCCATCAACACAAGGTATTCATACATACCTCTCCTAACTTTGGTTTACGGATTTTTAGTCGGATTCAGATGGGTTGATCAGTTGGGTTCAGTTAGCGAGTTTGATGTTGGCAAAAGTGTTCTTCCATCGCTTGATAGTCAGTCGGGTTAGGTAACTCCAGTTTTCAAGGACTTGCTACGGGTTATTATCTTGGATGGCAAAAGTTAGTAGACTTTAGCTTGACTTTGGCAGAACTTGAGTATAAAGGTGTCTTCATTCGCGATAGAGTATGAGCGAAGGTTGTGTATCTTTGGGGTATCAGTTAGTGCTTTGATGGTGGTTGAGTGTTCGACTTGTATGCAACCTCTGGTTATGGTGTGAAAGGGTTCTGTTCAGGATAAAAGAGATTTGCGGATCGGCGAGTTCATAAGTGGGAGTTTTGGGTTGGTGGCTCTTCTGGTAAATTTGGTTGTAAGTTCGAAGATTCAAGCTCTGGGTGTGTATAGCCTTGCTTCTCTAGTTTTGGTGTTGTGACGGTGCATTCTAGTTGAGGTTCAGCTTGGGTTAGCAGACTCTTTTGAGTTTTGGAGGTTGAATTGGAATCTAGCTTGGCTAGTAAGGGGGTTTAGGCGTGCTTGCCTTCGTTGGTTCTGTTCTGTTGGGTGCCATCCAGCCGAGGAGGCTACCCGGGTTATTCGAGAGAGTAGTGTGGGTTGTGTTTCCGCTATTCTTTTAATCTCTAGTCTATCCTTCTTTCCTGACTTTTGGGGACGAAAGTCTTTTTAGTTGTGGATGATGTAATGACCCTTCCAGTCATTTACTCATTTCTGCCTTTCTTGTACCGTTAGAGCTTTCCTGTAGCGGCCCCAAGTCATTTATGGCTTGCTGGGACCGGTAGTTCGGTGCCCGGGCCATTTGCTTGGTCTTTTTGGCCATTCCTTGTTTTAAAGCTTTTGACTTTGGAAATCATTGATTTCAGTCAACATTCTTGGTGAACGTGCTCGGAATCAAATTCTAGCAGTTCCGTTAGCTTCGGAGCATGGACTTTGGTCTAGAGGGACCTTTTGTCTGGATCCGGAAGCTTTTCAGCTTGGAATTCTCTCTCATTCTGTGTTTTCAATCCAGGTGGGCTTGTTGGGTTGATTTTGCTCAACATTCAGAGAAGACGGCCTTGGATGGTAATTCTGTTAGCGCCATTAGCTCCGGAATGCCAAGTTTGGGTTAGGTAGGTGGTTGGTTCGGGCCTCGGGTGATCCGGTCTCATTTTGGGTGTTTGGTTGGTTGTGATAAGTGTTGACTTAGGTCAACAATTCTCCTAAACGACATCGTATAGAAGTTTCATTGATTCTATTGAATCCGGAATGTCTTTTCCCCTCTAATAGCTTTATTGGTTTTTGAATATCGGGTTCCGATTGTGCCCAGAATACCCCGTGGGAGTTTTAAGTTTGGCTGGTTTTTAGTGCAGGCAGGACCTTCAGCGCCAATGGCGCCCAGGCAGCGCGATCGCGCTAGCCTGTGTGTGCTATCAGCGTCTATGGCACAGTGCTAGCGCAATAGCACTCTAGCTCCCGCCCGCGTGCCTATAGGATCACGTCCCTCCAGCGCGATAGCGCTGAGGCACCTGCCTCCCTCCTGCGCGATGGCGCTCCTTTAGCGCCAATGGCGCTGGTCTGCGGCCAGCAGCTATAAGTGCTGGAACTTCATTTTTCCCATTTGTTCCCAACTAAAATTCGAAAATTCTCTCTACCAAAGTGCTCCATTTCAGTCCTAGCCTTGGGGAGGTCAATTGTTCATTGATAATTCGCGACCCTTCGATTATTGGTAAGTCCTCTTCTTCCCAAAACCAATTTCCACCATTGTTGCTTAGTCCTCCATTGTTGCCTTCTTTCTAAAGCTTGAACTTGGTGGTAGTTTCTGCCCTTTGAGCTGGTGCATGTTCGTGGGAGTGAAACTCTGTCCATCTTGTCTTGAAATTCCATCCTTTTGGTAAGTAATTCTTGCCCAACCTTCGTTTGATTTCTTGAAAATTCCATCTTTATTTCTTGAGTTGAGCGGGCTATTTTGGGCCCCAATTGTTGTCCGTTTTCGCTCAATTTTTGGGCATGCATTTCCGGGATGGTAAGGAACACAATTGTGTTTTTTATTTCCAGTTTTGGGTTGTAGGGCCCATGAGCCTTTTGTGACCCGAATTTCGACCCAATTATGCTTATGGCATTATGGGTATCATTAGTCTTGTTTTGACGTGTTGATTACTATTTTGATATTAGTTTTGCAAATTAGAGCTTCTCAGAGCAGTTCGAGCCTAGACGATGCCATCCCCACAGCTATTCATTGGACGACAGGTAGGTTATGGCTTCCCCTATCTAGACTCTGCGTATATAGGCTATAACTACATTAATTAACATCCTTGGGTGGGTTGTTATAGGTTGGTACCCCAGACCTTGTCCGCTTTGTTCGTCCATTTATTTCATGTGTTGTTTGTAGTATTCGCGTAGTATGGTATATTACCCTTGCAGTCTTGTGCGGCCTTGTATTGACTCTGGAACATAGATGGTGGGTTATTTGGGAATGTCCACGAGTCCCGGACATAGAGATATCCTTTTAGGCTGGTTATGTCTGCTGAGTAGTTGATGGGCCTGTGTAGGGCTGATAGGAATTGTTGTAAGCCATTGGGCTAATTTTATATCTGTGTGCGAGCATATCATCCATGAAAAAGGTTTTCCCCTGCATGTTTTACTACAGTTTTGGCTGCGAGCCACTACAGGCGGTTTTTCCTAAACTTGCATGGCCTCGGGGGCCTATTTTTTATACGGTTGATGATAGAAAAGGGGATTTTGGATGATTTCACACTGATTTTATTACTGGTACTAGTCTCTACCAGGAAGAGCACCAGACTTGATTTTATTACTAATACTAGTCTCTGCCGGGCAGAGCACTAGACTTGATTTACTACAGTTTTAGACCCGACCACACTTCGGGCAACCTTTGAGAGGGTTACTGAGACTTTGATCACTGATTTAGACTCGAGTATACTTTGGGCACCCTTTGAGAGGGTCTTTTAAGGTTACTACTACTGTTTTAGACCCGGGTCAAAGCCAGGCATGTACTACGAGATTTCGAGTTTTGAGCTACATTTGAGACTTAGCCACTGGCTTGAACTCAGACTTGATTCTAGAGGACACGTTTTGAGATTGAGTTTTTGTATGTTGTCGAGAGGTAGACCTCTATGGAACCCTTTTGTTCCTGGGCCACAGGCTATGGGCCAATGCAGCATACCAGGAAGGGGGGTGTACGGCGGAGGAGAGATACATGGAAAAGATCCTTCCATAGGTCCCGCCTCTATACGGACTCGTGGGATACCTGAGAGGGAACATACTGGTTACTGTTACATCATATCATATCATGCATTGATTCCACCCTTGTTTGTTGTGTGTTCAGTGTACGCTCTGGTTGTATGGGCGGCCGGAGGGTTTGTTTTCACTTGATTGCGTTCCTCAGTTGTATGGGAGGCCCTTGGGACTGTAGGTAGATTATATTTACTCCTGTCTTTATTTAAAGCTTATCTTGTCACTTGGTTATCGAAGGATTAGTGATGGTTATCCTGTTTAGGCTTCGGTTGTGGGATTTCTTATTATTGAGAGGGCTAGGGAATCCTATCTTATTGAGGCACTTTTGTGTGGCCTTCTTAGCAAAGTATGAGATTCTGGTCCTTTCTTGTCGGGAGTTGAGTGGTATATCTCGGTTATTGTGGGTTAGTTATTCCATCCTAGGGTTTTACTTGTGAGGTGAACTCATGTTTATTCTATCATGTGATTGGATTGGTTTTATGATTTCCTTATAATTTTTTATTCTATTTTGAGTATGTTAGACTGCCTTGCATCTTTTCCCTTACTTGAGGTTACCAGTATACCGCCATTTTCTCAACTCTCTCTCTTTACTTACTTATATTATTGTGCAAGGATTCCAGGTGCGTTCTCCTTTCCTTCACCTGTGATTCTGTGTAATTGTATCCTCTGTGCTAGCATGTTTTACTTGTAGCTTTTGGTTGCCTATTCTCTGTGCTAGCTCCTTGTGCTTTCTTTATTGCTTCAGTGACTGCTTTCTTGCTATCCGTTACTTAATATTTTTATATCTTATATGCGCTCATTCGGCTGATGATACCTACTGAGTACCCATTGTTTTGGTGCTCATACTACACTTCTGCACTTTTTGTGCAGATATTAGTTGAGCTTTCACCGTTGATCGCGTTGGAGACTCATGCAGATTGTGGATATTCGAGATTAGGGTGAGCGCCTGATGGTCGGAGCTTGGCCGTATCTCATCTTTTGGCACTGTTACTCCTTGTACTTTTGGAGACAAATTGTATTGTATTTTGTTACTTCTAGCACTTGTGCACCTGTACTCTATTAGAAGCTTATGTACTATCGATACCAAGTCTTGGGGTTGGTGTAGTTTTCTTTATGTATATATTCGAGTTTTGCTTCCTTTTTGTCTACCTTTACATTTTGCTTCTGCTATTTTTGCTTATTGTGCGTTTTGGTTAGATAGTTTCCCATTACTAACCGTTCCAGGCTACGGGAATTGGTTTGCCTACTGGGGGATTGTAGGTGCCATCATGACCTGAAAAATCGGGTCGTGACAATCGACTATGTCCATTATCATACAAACACAGACAATTCCCCAACTCCACTAATGTCAATCCCAAGGATGGAGTTTTCAATCTAGGTGGACCTGGCAAGGGTTTCACCTCTTCTGTCCCAATATTGAAGGAGTGAATGTTGGCACTTATTTTAATACTTTCATCATCCTTTAGCCAATATAGAACGCCACTGACATTAACATTACCAAATCTTCCACAAAAAGGGTACGGAGCCTCCCCATATTTCTCCATTTCTCATCAACTCCAAGAGTATATACCTCCAATTCAGATACTTCAGGATGACCCCAAAACTTTCTAGTTACTGATCTCAATACTTTGTACTGTCCAGAGGCTTCACTAAATCAGAATCCATAAGCAACACGACAAACTCTTTTCTCCTATTCGGACAATTTAACCTTGAAATACTCACACAAAAGAGGATTGTTAATGTAAAGCGAATGATCATCATCATGCCTATCACCACTCACCAAACAAATAAACCCATTGCATGAACCTATTAAAACCTTCTGTCTAAAACCAATAAATTCTTATTTCAGTGAAGAGAAATGAAACTCAGAGCTCAACGTAATTATTGAGAAAAAAGATCAAGAATCAACTAATTCAAGCTAAGGGTTAAAACTGTCTTTTCACTTTTTTAGTTTATTAGTTAATTAGTTATGTAACCACCTAATGAGTTGGTTAGGTAGTTATTACTATTCACTGATTAGCTAATCTATATAAAGACTTACGAATGTACTCATTGAATTAATTCAACTAATGAAATCAATGAAGTTACTCTCTCTCATTCTATGTTCTTCTCCTTTCTCCTTCTTCCCTCTTACTTCATATCTTCAAGCTTCTTGTTCTTAAACTTGAAGGACTTATTGTGTAGAATCATAAAAAGTTCATGGTATCATAGCCCTGAAGAATCAAATTCAGCTTAGGCTGAATTCTTGTTCTTCATTTTCGATTTATTCCACTGTGAAATCCCAAAATTCTAGTTTCGAGTTTCTAAAAAATCTTCATCATCTTGAGCAATCTTGATTGCTCAAAAATGGATGCGCATGGAGAACCTGGTGTAGTTCCTAATGGTTCAAATTGTTCCAATGGAATTGGTGTTGTTCCCATCAGCTCAAATGGTTCCAATGGAGTTCAAGTGCATGGAATTAACTATACTCATCCTCTGTTTCTTTCTCCCTCAAATGTTAGTGGAATTCAGATTATCTCATTCCAACTGACAGGTATTGAAAACTTTGCAATTTGGTCTAGTTCAATGAGAATTGCCTTATTAGGGAGGAATAAACTAGGGTTGGTAGATGGTTCTTGTAGTAAGGACAAATTTTCTGAACAATTGTAGGGTCATTGGGAATGTGTTAATGCAATTGTCCTTTCGTGGTTTATGAATTCTGTGTCAAAGAATCTTTTAGGAGGGATTATGTATGCATCTGAAGCTCAACCAGTCTGTCAAGATTTACATGAGAGGTTCACAAAGATTGATAGATCGAGAATCTTTAATATCCATAAGGAAATAGACACATTTAATCAAGGAACTAGTTCTGTATCTGTGTACTTTTCAAAACTAAAAAATCTTTGGGAGGAACTGGAAGCACTAGTTCCTGCACCCTATTGTGATTGTGAAAAATCTAAGGAGTTTGTTGCACATCTTCACAAACTAAAGTTGTTCCAATTTTTGATGGGCTTGAATGAGTCATACAACCAAGCCAGAAGCCAAATCCTGTTGATGCATCCTGTACCTTCTAGTAATCAAGCCTATGGTATGGTGATAAGTGATGAGAGCCAAAGAACTGTAGCTTCAAACTCAGGAATCTTGGCTGTTAATCCATCAAATGTGGCAAGCTATGACATTGCAACGTTTTCCAAGGCAATTGGGAGCCAAAAATTCAAGAAGAATTACAACCTGGTTTGTGACTTCTGTAAGATAAAGGGACACACTAAAGATCAGTGTTGGAAGCTAGTAGGATACCCACCAGATTTTAAATTCAAGAACAGACTGAGTGGTAATGGAACCAACAATAGGAACTCTACATACAACCATGGAAATGGAACAGGAAATGGCTCAGGTGACAATAATGGTAATAGTGGTTCTGCTTACAGTGTGGTGACTGATGATAACTCACAATTTCAGATGCAAACTAGTCAAAAGGCTCCTATCAACTCTACTACAACAACTCAGTACTCTGTAGGATGTTCCTACTCAAACTCAGGAAGTCAAATGCCTAATCAAATAACTACTATAGGACAAGTGCAGATGGGATGCAACCCCATCACAAGAGATCAGTATGATCAAATTGTGTAGATGCTGAGTCAAAGTCACATTACTAATGATCCGCAGTCCTTATCTACTAATATAGTAGGTATGGCAAAGATAATGGCACTACTGGCTCCTCACAATCCAGATTGGATTGTGAATACAGGAGCTACAAATCATATGGTGTCAGATTTGCAGCTGTTAAATAAAACCTCTATTGTAGAAGCTGCAAATCCAAAAAAGGTTCATCTCCCAAATGGAGATGTATCTTATGTCACAAATACTGGGACAAGCTCTATATCAAAAAGAAGCATTGTCTCAAATGTGTTTCACATTCCTCAGTTTAGATATAACTTACTTTCTGTCTCAAAAATTTGTAAGGAGTTGCAATGTTATGCTTCCTTCTTCCCTGACTTCTTTCTTTTGCAGGATCTCTTCACTGGGAGGGTGAAGGATATTGGTAAAGAATACAATGGATTATATCTTCTAATGAATCAGTATGATGGACACTATGTTAGCTTGACTGTTCAGAAATCAGATGAATCCAAGATGGACATTAGTCTCTGGCATAAGAGACTTAAACACACTTCTTCTAAAGTTCTTAGCAAGCTATTTTCTATTAGCTTAGATAGTGTACAAGGCAATATATCAGATTGTGTAGTATGTGATTGTGCCAAGCAAACTAGATTTCCTGTTCAGCATAGTAGCATTAAAAGTGTCAACTATTTTGATCTCATTCATGTAGACCTATGGGGTCCTTACAAAGTTGCTACATATAATGGAAACAAATACTTCCTAACAATTGTAGATGACTATTCTAGATTTACTTGGGTGTTTTTATTAGACAAAAAGCTGATGCTTGTATTCCTTTACAACACTTCCTAAAGTATGTGAATACATAGTTCAATAGAACAATTAAAATCATAAGGATTGATAATGGAACTAAATTTCTTAACTCTGTCTGTGATTCAATGTTTAAACAATTAGGTATCATTCATCAAATAACTTGTTTGTACACTCCTTAACAAAATGGGATAGTAGAATCAAAACATAGACACATCCTAGAGTTAACCAGAGCTATCAGTTTCTAAGCTAATATACCTATAAAATTTTGGGGACATTGTGTATTGTCTGTTGTATACCTGATAAACAGACTTCCTAGCTCAGTTCTTCATAACATATCTATTTTCCAAAAATTGTGTAATAAACCTCCCAACATATGTCATCTAAGAGTATTAGGATGTCTATGTTATGAAAAGTTACCTAATCAACATGATAAAGTATTGTCAAGATTTGTTGTATCTAATCATATGGGATATTCTGATGTACAAAAAGGTTATGTTTTATATGATTTAACTAATAAAGGGTTCTTTGTCAACAGAGTTGTTGTTGTGTTGCATGAAGAATCTTTTCCATTTAAGCAGAAGGATAACACCTACCCTTCATTGTTTACAAATACTCACTCAGATATATATATGATACAGAAGAATGGCATTACACTGAAGTTCACTTCAGCATCCCTAATGAACCAGAATCTACAGCTACAGACAGTCAAGGGGTACTTCCAATCAATCCAGATGGAGATCAACTGCATGTACAACTGCTTGAATTCCCAGCAAATCCACATGTACAACTTAAGAATAATGCAGGCTTGCAAAGAAAATCCAGTAGAGGCACTAAACCTCCAATATGGATGAAAGATTTTGTGTCTCTAAACATTTATCAGGACAGTGAATATGGAATAAACAAGTACATCTCGTATGATAGTCAAAACAATAAGTTTCAGGCATACATAGCTAATATGTCTAAAGTTATTGAACCAAAAACCTACTCAAAAGCAGCTACAAACCCAAGTGGATTGATGCTATGAATACTGAGGTTAAGGCTTTGGATGAAAACAACACATGGGAAGTAGTAACTTCCATAAGGAAAAAAACTTATAGGCTGCAAGTGGATATTCAAAGTCAAGTATCAAGCTTCAGGGGAGATTGAGAGATTCAAAGCTAGATTAGTAGCCAAGGGTTATAGTCAACAAGAGGGAATAGACTATCAAGAAACCTTTTCTCCTGTGGTAAAGATGAAAACTGTCAGAACAATTTTAACTCTTGCAGCTCAGCAAGCTTGACATGTTAACCAAATGGATGTATTTAATGCATTTTTACAAGGTGATCTACTTGATGAAATTTATATGGAGCTACCTGAGGGATTTAAGAGTCAGGGGGAGAAACAACAGGTTAGCAGACTCATTAAATCCCTTCATGGTCTTAAGGAGGCACCAAGGCAATGGAATGCCAAACTATGTGTCACACCCCGAGACTACCCCCTGGACTTAACACGGGACCCAGGACCACTAGTGTCCCAAGTTAACCCTTGGTCATAGCATAACTCAGTAATATCAAGTAAGCATAGTGGAAGCATAATAAAACTAGATAACTCAATCCATAAGATAAAATCAAGATGAACATAATTCAAAGAAGACCCAAATACTGCTTATGTCTGAAAAGCCTCTACACATGACATAAGGAGTTACTAGGACAAGACCCTAGCTAACTCAAGGTACGGAAGTAAATAACCAAAAACTAACTAGAATCATAACTAGCCCTCGAACAATGAGGACTCACCAACACTGACTGGAAATGGCCTGCGATCTCTAGCCACGTGCCTGAGGGAGGGAACCTGAATCTGCATCATCAAAAGGATGCAGCGTAAAATATGCGTCAATACTATAGGATGTACCGAGTATGTGAAATATGCATGATCATAATAAAACATACTTAAAACATGCTTGAAATGAGTTTGTACATATAAAGAAATAGTACCAATAAATATCAAGATATAAGGCATAAAAACGTGAAATAAAGTCAACATTTATAGTAGAGTATCATGTAATTTATTAGCTTAAAAATAAACATGCAGGAGTTTCTTTTAATCGACATAAACTGTGCTGAGCTATATGGAGTCTAGTGTCATGCACCCACACTGAAAAAGACTGTCCTAATCGGTCAAAGTTAGAACCATGTCATAAGGATCCTTTCATAAGCCACGGAGGGCAACCTACGGTGGCAACGTAGTTTTGGACTTGGGTTATCTAGAACCCTCATCGCTCGGTGCTAAATACTAGTCCCAAAACATATAACATAAGGCTCACTACATGTGACATATCTAGATGTCAAGCTTGTTCATAAATATGTTCATAACCTGGATCTTCATACTACTCACGAATTTTGGTTTAGAAAATAATTCATGAGCATTGATGGCACATCGGGTGTCTTGCATTGCATAATAGTTTATAACTTGAAAACTTGCATGACTCTAGTTCAATTTCATAATAACATATATTTTCATAGAAAATTGGAACTAGGCATGCACTTGCTTGAAAATCCATGAAAAACATGCTATCAAATACCAAATTTTTCTTAAATCAATTCATGTATGTAGGATTTACCATAATTTGCCTTCAATTCATAAAATAGAAGTTCGCATGTAAAAATCCATGCAAAATCATGCAATTTAATATAGATTTCATAATAGAATCATGAGAAGACAATTATAGTAAAACCCATAAGAATTAAGTAAGAACCCTAATTTGAAAGTTCATGAAATCAAAATAAAAATTAGGGGTTTTGGGCACAAAGGTGGAAGGAACCCATTGTTGATTACCCACGTACTTTGATCGAAGCTAACCCACTTGAAATTGAAAATAAAGGAGACTTGAACTTGGAGCTTGAGACTTGGGGCTTGAAGAGGTTCTTTTCCCTTTTTGGAAGATGAATGAGGTAATGAGAAGGGAATTAGGTTAATAGGTGTAGAAACCCTACTAAAAGTGGCAAAAATGACCTCACTTAGGAGTTAAAAGGGTGGGTAATTAAAAGAATACCCCTGGGATTTAATTAAGAAAAGCTGATAAAACGGGTCGGATTCAGGAATCTCGGGTCATAGTTTGAACCACAACTCGTGGTTCCTTGCCAAATGATTAGACTGCTAAAGATATTTTACGAGTCAATAGTATGGACCCATAGAATGGATTACGAATTGTAAAACTAATTTGTCGTTCTTAAGGGATTTGGCAGGCCTCTGATCAGGTTTCACGAGTCAACAGGACGGACTCGTAATTCAAACTACGATCCATCGTCTTGACTCGTGGTTCCTTGGAATCAGTCAGTCCTCAGGTGTGGTTCCATGAGTTGACAGGACGGGCCATAGAATGAACTACGTTCCATAGAACCAACTCGTGGCTCTCAAAACAGAGACTGATCTTGGCAGACTTAAACCACGGATCCACTTACGATTCGTGGTTCAAACCACGGTCCATGGTTTGGACCCGTCATTTCTAGAAAGTTCAGAATTTTAAGATTTCTTATGTTTAAAAGTTGGATCGAATTTTGAGGTGTTACAATATCTCCCCCTTGGGATCATTCATCCTCCAATAAATACTAAGCAAGGAAACTTGGAGAGAACAATAGCCCAACCAATAACAAAACATGGAAACCAAGGAATAAACATGAAAACTAAACTTTTCAACTTAAAACATGATTGAATCAACTTCGAAAACATGAATACATGCTAGGATCATGAGGAAAACTGATGGAATAGAATCGGAGGAACATACTAAGGTAGAAACTATTACCTCAAGTTGAAACAAAATCAGAAGGGAAGGGTAAGAGTACTTGGCTTTCATGGCTGATTTTGCTTCCCAAGTAGCTCCCTCAACTAGCTGATTCCTCAAAGAACTTTTACCGAAGTGACTTCTTTGTTTCTCAACCTCCGAATCTGACGATCAAGGATCTCCACGGGAACCTCCTTATAAGAGACACTATCCTTCACACCCACATCCTCCAAAGAGACAATCAAGGTCGAATCACCAACATACTTCTTCAATAAGAAAATATGAAAAACTGGATGAACCGCTTCTAAATCCGATGGCAAATTCAACTCATAAGCAACGCTACCAACTCTCCTCAGAATCTGATAAGGACCTATAAAACGGGGATTAAGCTTCCCTTTCTTGCCAAATCTCATCACACCCTTCATGGGTGACACCTTCAGAAAACCCAATCATCAACCTCAAATTCCAATTCCCTCCTCCTCACATCCACATATGATTTTTGTCGACTCTGAGCGGTCTTCAACCTCCCCCTAATAAGTTGAACCTTCTTCATAGTCTCATGAACTGAATCTAGACCAATCAAAGCTGCCTCACCTACCTCAAAACCAACCAATAGAAGACCTACACCTCCGACCATGAAGTGCCTCATAAGGGGCTATCTGGATGCTAGAGTGAAAGTTGTTGTTGTAGGCAAACTCGATAAGAGGTAAGTGATCGTCCCAATTACCTTTGAAATCAATCACACAAGCTCTCAAAATATCCTCCAAAGTCTGAATAGTATGCTATGCATGGCCGTCCGTCTAAGGGTGAAAAGTTGTGTTAAGCTTCACCTGAGTACCAAGACCTCTCTAAATTGATCTCCAAAACTGGGAGGTAAACTGAGTACCTCTATCTGAAATGATGGACAATGGGACACCATGCATTTGGACTATCTTCCGGATGTAGAGTCTGGCATAATCATCCGCTGAATCCGTAGTCTTGACAATTAGGAAGTGGGTTGATTTGGTCATCATGTCGATAATCACCCAAATGGAATCATGTTTCCTTCGAGTATGAGGCAAACCTGTAATGAAGTCCATATTGATCGTTTCCCGCTTCCAAGTAGAAAGGTCAATATCCTGAATCATGCCACCTGGTCGCTGGTGCTCTACCTTCATTTGCTGACAGTTGAGACACTTAGCCACAAAACTGGATATGTCCCTCTTCATACCATTCCACCAATAGACTTCTCGTAGATCACGGTATATCTTGGTAGCACCAGGGTGAATAAAATATTTGGAACTATGAGCCTCAATCAAAATCTATTGTCTCAACCCATCTATATCTAGCACACATAATCGACCCTGATAACGAAGCACACCATCTCCCCCTTGGGAGAAAACCTCAACCCTTTGCTGAAGGACTACACCCTTTAACTGAAGCAAAATAGGATCACTATCTTTCTTTGCCTTCACTTCAGCTACCAGAGATGATTCGGAACCATTCTGAACAATAACACCATCTTCTGTCGAGTCCATAAGGCGAACTCCCAACCGAGCAATCCTGTGAACCTCCTTAACCAATTCCTTCTTCCCTTCTTTGACTAAAGACACACTAACCATAGAAAATCTACTAAGTACATCCACTACAATATTCGCCTTACCCTGATGGTAAAGTATGCTTATGTCATAATCCTTAAGGACCTCAAGCCATCTCCTTTGACGAAGATTTAATTTCTTTTAAGTGAACACGTACTGAAGACTCTTATGATCGGCGAATACATCCACGTGAACACCATACAGGTAGTTTCTCCAAATCTTCAAAGCAAAGACCAAGGCTGCTAACTCAAGATCATGAGTAGGGTAGTTCTTCTCATGAGTCTTAAGCTGTCTTGAAGCATAAGCAATCATTTTACCACGCTGCATCAAAACACAACCCAAACCAATCCTAGAAGCATCACAATACACAACAAAATCATCTAGGCCCTCGGGTAGAGTCAACACTGGAGTTGTGCTCAATCTAGTCTTCAATTCCTGAAAGTTCTTCTCGCATAGATCAGACCACTGAAATTTTACATTTTTTTGAGTCAACCGAGTCAAAGGAGCAGCAATGGAAGAAAACCCTTCCACAAACCTCCTGTAGTAACCAGCCAAACCCAAGAAGCTCCTAATATCAGACGGAGAGGTGAATCTAGGCCAGTTCTTTACTGCCTCGATCTTTTTGAGAATCAACTCGAATACCATCTCTAGTCACAATATGACCCAGAAAAGCAACAGACTGTATCTAGAACTCACACTTGCTAAACTTAGCAAATAACTACCGATCCTTGAGAGTTTGCAACACCACTCTCAAATGGTCTGCATGCTCCTCCTTACTCCGAGAATAGATAAGAATATTATCAATGAAAACAATCACAAACACATCCAAATACTGCTTAAACACACAGTTCATCAAATCCATAAAAGTCATGGGAGAATTCGTTATACCAAAAGACATCACAATAAATTCATAATGATCATACTGAGTCTTGAAGATGGTCTTCGAGATATCACACTCTCGAACACGAAGTTGATGATAACCGGATCTAAGATCAATTTTGGAGAAGAAACTAGCACCCTAAAGTTGATCGAACAAGTCGTCAATTCTAGGGATGGGATACTTATTCTTCATTGTGACCTTGTTTAATTGACGGTAGTCAATACACATTCTGAGGGAACCATCTTTCTTTTGCATGAATAAGACTGGAGCACCCCATGGAGAGATGCTAGGCCTGATGAAACCCTTATCAAGAAGATCCTTCAACTGATCCTTTAATTCTTTAAGTTCTGCGGGATACACTTTATAGGGAGGAATAGATATAGGATTCGTATCCAGAAGAAGATCTATCCCAAAGTCTATTTCCCATTTGGGAGGGAATCCAGGCAAATCTTTAGGAAACACTTTTGGAAACTCATTCACAACAGGAACAGACTGAAGAGATGGGGTTTCGGACTCCGTGTCCATAACCCAAACTATATGATAAATATTCCCTTTTGAAATCATCTTTCTAGCCTTAAGATAAGATATGAAATGACCTTTCGAGGATGGGGGACTACCTTGCTACTCTAAGATGGGTTCATTTGGAAACTTGAAACTGACAACCCGAGTACGACAATCCACCTAAGCATAACAAGCATACAACCAATCTATACCAAGAATAACATCAAAATCAATCATCTCCAACTCTACTAAATCCACTGAAGTGACTCTATGAAGGATTGAGATAGGGCAATTTTGGTAGATTCTTTTGGCTGGAATGACTCACCAACAGGAGTAGACACACAAAAGGGTTCTAAAAGCGATTCTGGACAAATTTTGAATTTGCATGCTACATAAGGGGTCACAAAAGATAGGGATGCACTGGGGTCCAACAAAGCATGCACATCAAGAGAGAAGACTTTCAACATACTAGTGACAATGTCCGGGGAACTCTCTTGGTCCTGACAAGAGGACATGGCATAAAGGCGGTTCTGGCGCTGACCACCAGAACTAGAAGTTGTGCCTTGTTGCGCTGGTCGAACTCCTGGGGCTGCTGAAGCAGATTGAGCCCTACTACCTCCCTACCTTTTCTTAGCCGAAGGTCAATCTCTAATCATGTGTCCAGCCTGTCCACATCCAAAGCATGCACATGTGACCAAATGGTACTCTCACGGGTGATTCTTCCCACACTTGCTGCAAATAGGGTAGGAAGATCCCTTAGCAACAGTCCCTTAAGACTGCAAATAGGAACCAAATCCTCTACCAGTCTGATCATGACGAGGCCTCAGGGCCTGGGTAAGAGCACTAGCAGAAGAATGAATCAGTCCTGATGACTTCTTCTGAAATGAGGAGCGATGTCCACCACCGGACCTCTAATGGCCAAAACCTGAACCCTCGGATCTAACCCTCTTGTTCTCCCTAGCCATCTCCCTAAGCTTATCTCCCTCAATTTGGTGAGCATGGTTCATGAGTCTGGAAATATTCATATCACTCAATAGCATAGCAGATCTACACTCCTTCTTCATCATTTCTGAAACCCCATAGATAAATTTATTCATCTGATCATACGGGTCCGCTACCATAGCAAGAGCGTATCTGGAGAACTGTGTGAACCTCAAAATGTACTCCTGGACTATCATGGACCCCTGTCTCAAGTTCACAAACTCCTCGGCCTTCGCTTGCCTTAACTCTCTCGGGAAGAACCAATCAAGGAAAGACCTTTCGAAACACTCCCAAGTTATAGGGATTTCGTCCCTTGCCCTAGATTCCTTCCATTGCATGAACCAAACATGAGCTACATCCTTGAGTTGATAGGATGCTAACTCAATACTATCAACCCCAGCCACTTGCATCACATCAAAGATTTTCTTCACCTCATCAACAAAGTTTAGTGGATCTTTATTCAATTTCAAACCCCATAACTTCGGCGGGTTCATACGAATAAAGTCACGAACTCGGGTCGCAACCCCACCTTGAGGGTGGACAGGGATATGAGTCGGTTGGTTTGCCAAAGCGGCCATGGTATAGGCTAGCATATAGATGGCATTCCTAAATTCCTCATTCGTGACCTCGGGGGTCGGAACTGGAGGAGCAGCATTCTGAGCGGCTCGCTGAGGCATAGCACATCGAGGCATAATCTGAAACATACAAGGGAAGGATTAGAGGGATACTAGAGTTAAACTCTATCATATGATATGATCATGAAAGGAGTGAAGTTTTTAGAAGACATCTCATAAGTGTGGCGCGCTTCTCACGCATGAAATAATTCTACTCGATGCGGCTTTCGTACATCCTAGGACTCTTGAACCTGGCTTTGATACCAAGTTTGTCACACCCCAAGGCTACCCTCTGGACGTAACACGGGACCTGGAACCACGAGTGTCCCAAGTTAACTCTTGGTCATAGCATAACTCAGGCATATCAAGTAAGCATAGCGGAAGAATAATAAAACTAGATAACTCAATCCATAAGATAAAATCAAGATGAACATAATTCGAAGAAGACAGGAATACGGTCTATGTATGAAAAGCCTCTACACATGATATAAGGAGTTACTAGGACAAGACCCTAGCTAACTCAAGGTATGAAAGTAAATAACCAAAAACTAGCTAGAATCATAACTAGCCCTCGAACAATAAGGACTCACCAACATTGACTGGAAAAGGCCTGCGGTCTCTAGCCACGTGCCTGAGGGAGGGAACCTGAATCTGCATCATCAAGAAAATGCAGTGCAAAATATGCGTCAGTACTATAGGATGTACCGAGTATGTGATATATGCATGATCATGATAAAATATACTTAAAACATGCTTGAAATGAGTTCGTACATATAAAGAAATAGTACCAATAAATATCAAGATATAAGGCATAAAAACGTGAAATAAAGTCAAGATTCATAGTAGAGTATTATGTAATTTATTAGCTTAAAATAAATATGCGGGAGTTTCTCTTAACCAACATAAACCATGCTGAGCTACATGGAGTCCAATGTCATACACCCACACTGGAAAAGGCTGTCCTAATCGGCCAAAGTTAGAACCATGTCATAAGGATCCTTTCATAAGCCACGGAAGGCAACCTACGGTGGGAATGTAGTTTTGGACTTGGGTTATCTAGAAACCTCATTGCTTGGTGCTAAATATTACTCCTAAAACATATAACATAAGGCTCACATACATGTGACATATCTAGATGTCAAGCTTATTCATACACATGTTCATAACCCAGATCTTCATACTACTCACGAATCTTGGTTTAAAAAATAATTCATGAGCATTGATGGCACATCGGGTGTCTTGCATTGCATAATAGTTCATAACTTGAAAACTTGCATTAGTCTAGTTCAATTTTATAATAAAATATATTTTCATAGAACATAGGAACTAGGCATGTACTTGCTTGAAAATCCATGAAAAACATGCTATCAAATACCAAATTTTCTTAAATCAATTCATGTATCTAGGATTTACCATAATTAGCCTTCAATTCATAAAATAGGAGTTTACATGTAAAAATCCATGCAAAATCATGCAATTTAATATAGATTTCATAATAGAATCATGAGAAGACAATTTATACTAAAACCCATAAGAATTGAGTAAGAACCCTAATTTGAAAGTTCATGAAATCAAAATAAAAATTAGGGGTTTTGGGAACAAGGGTGGAAGGAATCCATTGTTGATTACCCACATACCTTGATCGAAGATAACCCACTTAAAATTGAAAAGAAAGGAGACTTGAACTTGGAGCTTGAGACTTGGGGCTTGAAGAGGTTCTTTTCCCTTTTTGAAAGACGAATGAGGTAATGAGAAGGGAATTAGATTAATAGGTGTAAAAACCCTACTAAAAGTGGCCAAAACGACCTTACTTAGGAGTTAAAAGCATGGGTAATTATAAAAATACCCCTGGGATTTAATTAAGAAAAGATAATAAAAGGGGTCGACTTTAGGAATCACGGGTCGATTCCATGGGTCATATTTTGAACCACGACTCGTGGTTCCCACTCGTGGTTCCTGGTCAAATGATTAGACTGCTGAAGACATACTATGAGTCAATAGGACGGACCCATAGAATGGATTACGATTCGTAGAACTCATTCGTCGTTCTTAAGGGATTTGACAGGACTCTGATTAGGTTCCACGAGTCAACAGGATGAACCCATAATTCAAACTACGGTCCATCGTCTTGACTTGTGGTTCTTAGGAATCAGTCAGTCCTCAGGTCTGATTCTACGAATTGATAGGATGGGCCGTAGACTGAACTACAATTCATAGAACCAGCTCGTGGTTCTCAGACCAGAGACTGATCCTAGCAGACTTAAACCATGGATCCAGTCCATGACTCATGGTTCAAACCACGGTCTGTGGTTTGGACCCATCATTTCTGGAAAGTTCAGAATTTTCATATTTCTTAAGTTTAAAAGCTGGATCGAATTTTGGGGTGTTACACTATGTGAAGCACTGATCAAGATGGGGTTCATACAAAGTGAATATGATCATTCACTATTTATCAGAAAGACATCAGAAGGAATAGCTATTATACTCATCTATGTAGATCATATGCTAATCACAAGAAACAACTTAAAGATAGCAGAAGATACCAAAGGAAAACTGAAGCAAGCATTTAAAATAAAGGATCTTGGTGAGTTGAGATACTTCCTAGGAATTGAATTTGCCAGGTCTAAAGGTGGAATATTGATGCATCAGAGGAAATACACTCTAGAACTTATCTCAGAAGCTGGACTCAGTGGTGCTAAACCAGCAATTACACCATTAGACACAAATGTCAAGCTAACTACCAATCAGTATGATGACTTTGTCAAAGCTAAGGGTGCATACAATACTCAAGATGATCATCTGGCTGACAAAGCTACATATCAAAGGTTAATAGGGAAGCTACTCTACTTAACAATGACTAGACCAGATATTGCTTATAGAGTACAAACTCTTAGCCAGTTTCTACAGCAGCCTAAAAATCCCACATGGATGCAGCCTTAAGGATCATAAGATATGTTAAGAGTCAACCTGGACAAGGTATTCTCCTATCTAGCAACATCAATTCCACAGTTTTAGCTTTTTGTGATTCAGACTGGGTATCTTGCCCCCACTCAAGAAAATCAGTGATAGGGTACCTAGTAAAACTAGGGGATTCATTGATAACATGGAAATCTAAGAAGCAATCCACAATCTCTAAAAGCTCAGTAGAATTAGAATATAGCAGTATGGCTTCTACAGTGGCTGAATTTATATAGTTTCTGGGATTGATGAAGGATCTGGGAGTAGAAGTTAAGCAACCAGTAAACATTTATAGTGACAGTAAAGCAGCCATGCAAATTGTAGTTAATCCTATCTATCATGAAAAAACCAAACATATTGATATTGATTGTCACTTCATAAGGGAAAAAATCAACCAAGGATTGGTGTCTACTAACTACATTCCTACAAGAGATCAACCAGCAGATATCTTAACCAAAGGACTCAACAAAGTTCAACATCATTTCCTAAGTTACAAGCTAGGAATGTTTGATATTTTTACACTACCTAGCTTGAGAGGGAGTGATAACGCTCAAACTACACCTCTAATCAAAGAAGCGTAAGCGGTCGTAGTCAAATATAGAACCCAACTAAGGTTGGGGTCGATCCCACAGAGAATATGGTGAGAGTTAAGTCTTTAGTGAATCAAGTGACTAGTCGTCAATAGTTTCCGGTAAATAGGGGGGGTTTTGTGATCAATATTTGTAAACAAAACAAACACTTAACGTATGAATGATAATCAATAGGAGAGAGAGAACTAGGGAAGTGTTTACCATGGCGTTAGTAACAAAGTCGATTCTATGCTTAACGGGGTTCTTTCTATATGCGTGTCACGATGTGATTGAATTAATTGTATCGTCTAAACGTTTCTCAACCAAATAGACAAATTTACTTTTCAATTCTCTCGAACTTGAAAAGGTGTGCTTTTAGATTTCAATCCTAAACATCAAGTAGATTAATCTAGTTACAGCATTAATCATAAGACGAGAGTTGGTAGTCTCGAATCCTCGTCGTTAATCAAGTTTCCCGGTTTTAATCTCTTTACTCAAGCAAATTAAACCTAGGCATGTTCTAATGTTTGCAACCACTAGAAAACGTTACATAACGAATGATTAACAACGTGACAACATACATATTTAACCCGTCGCTACCCGGAATCTATATTGCTACTTTAGCCATGGCTCCCACAACCCTAGTTGTGGGAGGTTTAGTTAATCATGCTATAAAGAAAAGAGAAGAAAATTGTATTCATAATAAAGAGAAGGGATTCTTACAATATAATGAAAACCAATCTTCAATTATTCCAAGAACAAGAAAAACCAAGATCCCAAGAACAAATCAAGAACACGAATTCAAGAAGTGTAAAACGTGTTTCTTGATCTCCAAGTCTCTCCTAAAACTATTGGGAGAACTATATTAAAAAGCTTGACTAATAAAATAAACCTAACATAGGGTATTTATAGGAGTCTAGGAAACAAATCCCAAAAAACGCTCGGATTCCGCGTAACCGACTGCCCAGGTGTGACGGCCAGGCTGACGGACCGTCACTAGCTTGACGGACCGTCGCCTGGACCGTCACCACTAGGCAGTGGTGCTGCCTTGGTGTGACGGTCACTGTGACGGACCGTCACATGTGTGACGGGCCGTCACTCAGGCCGTCACTCTTATCCAGAATGCTCTTTTTCGCGTATTTTCTTCCGTTTCCATGTTTGTCTCCATTTCCTGAAAATACAACATAAAAACATTAAAACGACAACGGTTGCTTGAAAACGTACGATTGTTCTTAGTTTAAAGGAGTCAAAAGTGCCATAAAATGGCGGCACATCAACACCCTCAACTTAAGACGTTCGCTTGTCCTCAAGCAACATGACACAAAACAATAATACGACGACTCAACTAAGCAAACAAACTCGTGTCTTTAGCAACTCATGGTCATTCATTAGTTCATTAAATCAAGCTCCTTCGTAGCACACAACTGTATGAAACACTAACTTGCAAGGATCCAAACATGTCATTCCGATATGATAGAATATTATGCATACACATGCGCAGCTATCCTAACAATCAATAGGCAATACAGATATCTTGGTGCCCTCACCACAAAGAAATCCCACACACAAGATTTGGGACTAGGTAAGTGCTCACACTCACAAACGATTTCAAACAATGCACATGCGATACCATTGGCTTGCCCTTACTATTCTATTTCAGTTCTTCAGAAAGCCGCTCAGGATCACTACAGGACTTGTTTAGGCTTGTAATGAGGCTTCAGGTGCAGGTAGGATACATTTAGGGGTTAGTGACTAAGCCCTCCTTGGAACCACCGACGTCTTATTATCACATAACTTTACTTTGTCCATCCTCATTCACCTTCTTATTTCCTTCTCTCTAGCTACAGGTGCGGCCTCTTTATTCTGACAATTCTTTTTATCACTTTTTTTTTCGATCTTTTTCATCTCTTTCTATTTTTCTTTTTCTTTTCTTAGGCACACACCCAAATTTTCATTCTATTAACAACCAATCTTCTTCATCCTCTTTTTCTCATTATTCACATCTGTAGTAGCCACCCTCAACTTAGGCTGATTGCCTGCGTTGAGGTGCACAATGTCCAAGGGAGGACCAGGGCCAAAACAGGGTTTATCTCTATAGTAGCCACCCTCAACTTAGGCTGATTGCCTGCGTTGAGGTGCACGATGTCCAAGGAAGGACCAGGGCCAAAATAGGGATTCAAATTTAAACAGGAACGGTGACAGGTTATTGAAAGAACAAGGTCAATTATGGCTCAAACAGGGATCAAAGGGATTATTTATATTTGGACGGTCTTTTAGATTAAGTGGACTGCACACGAAAAGGGCCTGTGATCCTTTCCTAAGCAACCAACTTCGAACTTAACAAAATAGACCGGGCAAGTTCTAGATGCATGCACAGAGTAAGAATTTATAACAATAATCTCACACGCTCTTGGCACCAAGAAACTATATCGCTACCAACTATCAAACACCCGCTCGGCTTAAGCATACTTATTCTAATCATAATCACACAATGACATTCAAGGATCCAGACAGTCAATGTTTCAACATAGGTACAAAACCAGAAAATTTTTAAAGGGGCTCCTTTTAGTCAAGAAAAAACGCCATGCTCATCACTATAGACACTAAAAAAACAAAAATTTAAAAATACAAC
>QJPP01002176.1:0-88451 GCA_003996215.1 Jaltomata sinuosa | reverse complement strand
CTCACACTTTGAGAACTTGGCATAAGCCGATGATCTCTCAAAGTCTGGAGTATAACCCTCTAGTGTTGCTCATGCTCATCTCTACTACGCGAGTATACCAAGATGTCGTCTATAAAAACTATCACAAATGAGTCCAAATACGGGCCAAGAACCCTGTGCATCAAGTTCATAAAGGCTGCGGGGGCATTAGTCAACCCAAAAGACATCACAAGGAACTCATAATGGCCATAACGTGTCCTGAATGCTGTCTTAGGGATGTCCTCCACCCTAATCCTCAACTGATGGTAGCCTTTAGACCTCAAATCAATGCTTCGAAAACATGACTGCAACCCTGAGCCTGGTCAAACAAGTCATCAATCCTCGGCATCGGATACCTATTCTTCACTGTCACCCTATTCAGCTGCCGATAATCAATACACATGCGCATCGACCCATCCTTCTTCTTCACAAAGAGAACAGGAGCACCCAAGGTGACACACTAGGTCTAATAAACCCCTTAGCTAACAGATCCTGGAGCTTCTCCTTAAGCTCCCTCAACTCAGCAGGAGCTATACGGTAAGGAGAAATAGAAATGGGGCTGGTGCCCGGCTCTAGCTCAATAGCGAAATCAATATCTCTCTCAGGTGGAAGGCCTGGCAGGTCGGTAGGAAACATATCGAGGAAGTCTCTAACCACAGGAATAGACTCAGGAGAAGTGGGGTCAGCACTAACATCTTGGACATATGCTAGATAAGCTAAACACCCACGAGAAATCAACTTTCTAGCTCGAAGACAAGAGATGATCCCATATGGTGCATGGCTAAAAGAACCCTTCCATACAACCGGGGATACACCGGGCACAGCTATGGTAATGGTCTTGGCATAACAATCCAAAACCACACGGTGAGGGGATAACCAGTCCATGCCCAGTATCACATCAAAATCTAGCATATCAAGAATCATCAAATCACCCCAAGTCTCTGAATCACCAATAAATAGCATACAAGATCTCACAATCCGATCCACTACTAAAGAATCTCCTACTGGGGTCGAAACAGAAATAGGAACAGATAATGGCTCACTAGCCAACCCCAAACAAGGCACAAAGTAGGTAGATATATATGAACAAGTGGATCCAGGATCAAATAAAGCCATAGCAGACTGATGGCACACAGAAATTGTACCTATAATCAAACCATCTGAGGCCTTTGCCTCTGGTCTCCTAGGGACCGCGTAAAACTGACGATGACCTCCACATGCTCGACTGCCATCCCTACCACCTGCTCTGCCACGCGGAGCACCACCTCTACTCTGACGACCACCCCCTCTAGCCGGAGGCTGAACTGCTCGTAAAGGCTCGGCCAACTGAACTGTACCCTACTGAGGGCAATCTCTAGCAAAATGACCAATCACACCACAAGTAAAACAAGCCCCTGATGGCCTACTCAGTCGAGATGAACCAGCAGATCCCGTATGACCACCACGACCTGATGCCCCAGAAACTGTACCCCTCGAAGACTGGCCATTATAGCCCTGATGGCTGCTCTGACCCTGCTCGAACTGGGTACTATCGAAAGTCTGAAGGGAAGCCTGAACCGGTCGGCTGGACTGACCCTGGTGCTGCTGTGGCTGATAACCCCGGCTCCACTGGCCATGACCTCTACCACCGTATCTGGAACCACTATAGACACCCTGATGTCGAGGCCTCTTATCTCTGGACCCCTGATCATGTTGCTGTAAGTCTTCCACAGTGCGGGCATAGTCTACGATAGCCTGAAATGACCGACCACCGGCGATCAATATCTCAGCTGGCTTCCTGATCTCTGGCCTCAAACCCCATACAAATCTGCAAATCTTATCTTTCTCGGTAGGAATGATCATAGCTCCGAACGGTGCTAGCTGATGAAAATGGGTCTCATACTCTAAGACATTCGTAGACCCCTGCATAAGGTGAGTAAACTGCTCCTTGTGACGCTCACGATCACTCTGAGGTAGGAACTTAGCCATAAAGGCCTCGTAAAACTCAGACCAGGTCAAAGGAGGTGACGATAGTGGTCTACAAGCAACGTGGGCCCTCCACCATAACTTCGCTGGGCCCTCTAACTGATAGGTAGTATAACCAACCCCGTGAGTCTCCAACAAATCCAAATGATGCAACATCTCCTCACAGGTAGTAATAAAGTCATGTGGATCCTGTACAAAAGTACCAGCAAACCTCGGAGGTGCTAACCTCAAAAACCTACCCAACGCCTTCTGCTCCGACTCTGTCATAGCTTGGCGAGGAGCAATAGGCTGTGCAACAGATGGGACCGAAATGACCTCCGCACGAGGAGCCATAGTAGCAGGCTGCGCTCCTGAACTCTGTGCACCCAGGGATGCCCCCTGAGCGGATGTCTGCGCTACCTCAGAAGGCCGCTCTCCAATCATACCCAAAACCTGTAATAGTAATCCCCGAATATCTGGAGACTGAGCTGCGGCTGGAGCTGGCACAGAACTGGGCACTGGAGATGGTACTGGAGTTGGTACTAGAGCTGGTGGTACCTGTGCTGCCCCCTGATTCACATGTTGCTCGGGCTCTATCTCCACCCTAGAAGCTCTAGCAGGTGCCACTGCTCAAGGGCTTCCTCGACCCTTAGCTGGATTGGGAGACTCATCTCCGCGTGATGTCGATGATCTCGTACGAACCATCTGTGGAAGAATGAACTAGAACAAATGAGATTTCCAGAAATTTCAAGGGTTCCACGCACGACACAGAAGCAATGAAAGAGTCAAATTTCCTAAAATGTCACTGTAGCCTCCCAAAGATTGAGTACGGACGTCTCCGCCCCGATCCGCAGGACTCTACTAGACATTGGATCCTATACCGATGACACCGGTGAACCTAAAGCTCTGATACCAAGTTGTCATGACCCGATTTCTCGGTCATGACTGCACCTACAACCCCCCCCCAGTAGGCGAACCAATTCCCGTAGCCCAAGACAGTTTAGTAATGGGCTACTATCTAACAAATAAGCAAAAGAATAGTTTAATAATCAAAAGTAAGAGAGTAAGATGAGGAGAATAGATAACAGGAGTATATATATTGATATGCGGAAACTAAACCAAACCCCAAGACCTGGTATCATAGTATAGAGCCAAAACTACATACATGGAGTGCAAACGATCCAAAACAATATATACAGATGTCTCTGAATGGTAATAGAGTACATGAAGCAAAAGATAAACTAAAGCTAAGCTCCGATCGCCAAGAGCTCACCCTCAGTCTGAAGTAGTCCCCCACAGATCTCCAAGCACGAATCACAGCGATCTAACAACGATGGCCCACGCTAGGATCTGCATCCAAAGGTGCAAGGGGGTAGGGTGAGCACCAAATGCGAAGCATAAGGTACCCAGTAGGTATCATAGGCCGACGGGGCACATATAAGATAAAAGCGTAGTAACAGAGAGAATAGAAGCAGGTAGTCACAGAGATCAACAAAAGGTACACAGGAACTAGCCCAGAGGGAAGTCAACAGAACCACATGTGAGGCCAGCAAGCAAAATATATACACCATAGGCACAGGTGAAAGTAAGAGACAACGCACCTGGGGTCCTTGCAATAACAGTGTATACATAATAATTTTACGAAATGGACGGTATACCGGTAACCTTAAGTGTAAGAAGAAGAGAGAAAGAGTAATGATAGGCATGCTTAGAGACATGAATTAAGCCCAACAAATCATATCAATCTCAAATCCAGCAACTAACAGTCTTGCAGTAACCAATTTCATAATTAATCGTAACAAGGAACAATTCTACAAGTAAATAGCAAGAGTCTACCTACAGTCCCCCGGCCGCCCATTCAACCGAGGAACACAAACAAGTGAAAACAAACCCTCCGTCCCATACTACCGGAGCGTTCAATCAACAAACAACAAACAAGGGTGGAGCCTCAAACAATGAATGATATGATGCATGAAGATCTCAAGTGAAATGGTATCCCTGTATGTACCTCCTCCGGTGCCGATCCGGCCCATCAGGTAGGTTACATGGAAGGACACTGCCCGTATACCTCTACTCCACCGTATACCCTTCCTCCGGCACACGCAGCCTGAAGCCCCAGGCTCGGATAGCAAGGTCCATGGAGGTCCCTGACCCCATACTAAAACTCAGTATCAAAACATGTCGTCCGGAAGCAAGTCCGGGTTCAAGATAGAGACCCAGTCTCTAATATGCATGCCCAGACCCTGTCCAGGACTAAAATAGTAGAAGATATCTCAAAACCCAAGGGTGCCCGGGCATAACCGGGTCTAAAGAGTAGAAAGTCATCTCGGCTGCTCGGTCCGACCGAGGCTAAAATTATCTCAAGTAGCAAGAAAACTCAACTAGCACCCCGGCCCTGCCGAGTCTAGCATTAATCATAAAACTGGTGATTTAAATCATAATTTTATTTTCTTTTACCCAGGAATATTCCCAAGTTAAATCAAACCATTTCCAAATCATTTCCATCAAAAACAGGCCCCCGGGGCCATGCAAGGTTTAGAAAATAGTGTCAGTAGGCCCGAAGCCAAAACCATAGTAAAACATGGATAAAACCTCTTTATATGCATGGAAATGGTATGATCACACACAATAGCTGCCCAGCAGCTCACAATCAACTTATCGACCCTGCACAGGCCCACAACTACTCAGCAAGCATAACCAGCCTAGAAGGATAATTCTATGCCCGGGACTCGCGGACATTCCCAAAATCCCACCTTCTATGTTCCAGAGTCAACAAGGCCCCACAGGACCACAAGGGTAAATAAAATATATCGGCAAGTACTACAAGCAACGGAGGAACAAAAGTAGGCGGACATGAATAAAGCGGTCGAGGTATGTGGTACCAACCTAATAAACCAACCCAAGGATGCCCATTAATATAATTTTATCCTATATATACGGAGTCTAGGGAAAATAAACCGTAACCTACCTGTCGTCCGATGACAAGCTTGAACCTCTCCGAAAAAGCTCCAACATGAAATCAAACTCGAACTCGGGCTTGAATAACTTGACGTAGATAATTGATTTCTCTTTTCGGTGATCAAATATAAGAACAAAACAAGAACAAAATGCTTTCTCCACCAAATATCCTTGTCCGCCTAAGCATGTATGAGAACAATTTCAAATATTTGAGAGAATATTAAGTACAGAAAGTTGATGGCTATATTGGGTAATAATGTGTATATATATACTACCACATACTGCCAACCTTGTTGTACAATGCCTCCACTTCCACGTGGAAGTGGAGGTGGCAACCAATTCATCCCGTTAAGTATATACTCGGGTATTGCATAAATTTATGGTAAAATATATATAACTTTTTGAATATATAATAATTAATAGAAAATATTTCAAATAAAACCTACTATATTATAAAAATAAATTTCAACATAACTAAATTTACTATCTCCGTTAAAATATTATAATGTATAAAAACCTTATAAAATAAATACATATACAATTATATCGTAACAAAAATATTTTTCATAGACCTTTAAAATACTTTTAAAAAGGTAATAAAAAAATATAACTTTAAAATAAAATATTTTCAAATATACGCGCGATGCTAATAAAATTCTTAAATTTAGGTTCGCAATTCACCATCGCACGATTTTGATAATCAAGAACTCTTTTGGAACCCTCCCTTATGTTTTCTCACTGTTTCGAAACTGATATGGCATTTTAAAACGTGAAGTTGACGCTTTAAATTGATTTTGACCCGACCCAGTTCGCGACCCAATTTCTGCCAGACAGTCCGCGGTAAAACAGTCATAACTTTTTACTCTAAGATCAGTTAGACGTGAGGTTTTGTGCGTTGGAAACTATACTCGTAGACCTTCGATTTGGTATTTTGGGGGACTTCTAACTCTTTATATATTGAGAGAAAAGCTCTGAGACATTTTACCCAAAGCTCAGAAAATTTATTAAAGAAACTTACGATAACTTTTGCCGACTTGCTTGTCTTCAAAACTTATCATACGACCAAACAAATGGCCCCGACACCGAACAACCGGTCCCTACAAGCCTTAAATGACTTGGGGCCGCTACAAACATGCTCTAACGGTACAAGAAAAATGTATACGTGGAAATAATCGGAAGGGTCATTACACTATCCTATAGCGAATGCCCCATCGAAAATGCACCCCTAGTCATCTAGTCCTTATTGGTACACTTATCTCGATTTTATACTTTTATTGAATTGAGTTAGTAGTGAAAACTTTCTCAATTCCCCTATTTTATTGTTTGGTTTTGTTGAACAACTACTCTCTCTTTGAAATTGCTTCGCACAATCTCTAATGAGCTAAATCAGGTCCCTTGGGTACGACCCCGATATCCGTTGGGTTTATAAATTTTGTTTTGACAACGCAATCGTTGTGACCTCCTAATTGGAGAGCCACGATTTGAGCGTTTATCAAAAATGACACCATTGTCAGGGACTTGAGTATTAGCTAGTTTTTGATTGTTGTTGTGAAGTCAACTTGAGGGTGCTTATTGTCTTTTACTTTTTTTTGTTTGTTGTTTTTGAGTATTGGTTGAACAGGTCGGCTATGGAAGAAGCAGAGGAAAATGAGAGAATTGGCAACTTCAACAACGCCAACCCTGCTGAGACAATGATGCAAGGAGATGTAGGTGCAATCCGCCTACCCCCCACGGTGGGAAATGTTGTCTTCCATGTGAAAAGCACCATGCTCCATTTGATCTAAATGAAGGGGATATTTAGTAGAGCTGCCCATGAGGACGCCAACTGGCATATTTGGAACTTCATGTAGATTTGCCAACCATACATGATCCAAAATATCTCCCAAGAGTCCATCCAATTGCGCCTATTCCCTTTCTCTTTGATGGGGGAAGCCACGGCATGGTTGGAAGAATTGCCGGATGGATCCATCACATCTTGGAATGAGTTGGTTGAGGTATTTACCTAGAGATTCTTTCCTCCATCTCGAATGATGAAGTTAAAAGATGAGATTACCAACTTTAGGCAGTTTCCGAACGAGCCTCTTCATGAAGTTTGGCTACAATTCAAAAAGAAGCTTCTATTATGCCCAAACCATGAGTTGTCAGACAATGTGTTGCTCCAAAGCTTATACCGGTCATTGAACTCTACGAAAAAATCAGTGGCTGATAATCTTGGAGGAGGCACCTTCATGGACCTTGAGTTTCACATTGCCTCGGAGCTATTAGAATGAATGACCAAGACCAATCAAGCTTGGCATACGAGAGAGGAATTGGTGCCAACTTTGGGAACGCCCTCAATAATCTTGATGAATGAAACAAGGAGGAAAGATGAGGAGCAAGATGAAGCTTTCGCCAAAATGATGACACAAATTGACTAGATGGCTAAGCATGTGATGGAAGCTGGTTTTAAGAAGGTGAATGTAGTGAGTACACCAGAGATTGAGGTGAATGATGTGGAGCTTATGACTGAGATTGATGGTAAGATATGCTACGTGTTGGTGGGTTCTCACCCTGGGTATTGTCGCCCAACGGAGGAGAATCAAGGTTGGATTAGAGACAAAGAGAGGGATGGAAGTTGGCGTGAAAGAGATAAGGATGGTGATCGCTTCAATCACCAGAGCTCGAATCCTTACATCCACCCAAACAAATCTGATTCTCTCTACCAACCGGGCCCAAACAATCCCGGCCAATCCAAGATAGAGGACATGTTATCCTTGGTTCTTAAGAAGGTGGATAACACTAACTCGGGAGTAAGTGAGCTAAAGAGGGAGGTCTCTACACTTCACCAAACAGTGAGCTCCCATAGTGCCTCGATCATACATCTTGAGGCCCAAATGACCCACCTATCAAGCTAAATGAACCCACGGATGAAGGGAATGCTGCCTAGCGACACCATCAACAACCCTAAGAATGAATGAGGATTGAGGTAGTATCATCGTGCCGCGACGTTAAATCAAGCGCTGCTTGGGAGGCAACCCAAGTTTCTTTCTTTGTTTTTGTTTATTGTTTGTTGTTTTTGATGTTCTGTAGGGAATGCATGGAATGGAAACATGGACAAGGAAAAACAAGGCAAAAATGTGTCGTGCGGTGAATGGTTCAGACCGCACAAGCAATCGTGCGTGTCGCACAGCCAACCGCACACAAAATAGAAGGCCTGGAGAAAAATTGAAAAAATGAAGGTGACGTGCGCTATGCTGTGCAGATCGCAGAAACCCAAGTGTGCGTCGCACCTCTATCGCACAAGAAAATAGATGCCTGGGAAAACCCAGGGGAGAAAAAAGAGGCATGTGTGATACGCTATACGGTCTGCGCCTTGCCTGGTGTGAATCGCATGTCGCGGCGCATAGGAGGTAAATTTGAATTTTTAATTGACCTAACTCGTTGACCGACCTGACCTGGAGATGACCTGGCCAACTCTTCTTCTTCTTTTTCTTTTAAACCGCCTCTCTCTCTCATTTTTCCACCATCTTTCGCCACAACTCTCAAAATCCTCCACCAAAATTCTCTCCAAACACCTCAAACTCCCACAAATCCATCTCCTCTTCTCACCCAATCTTCTCCACCACTTCTCCATGTCGCCGCCTTCATTCTCCGAGAGGTCTTGTGGGTTACCATTGTTGGAAGTCAAAAAACTTCAATTTCCATTTTTCCCTTCATAATCTTCACTTGTGGTAAGTTTCCTGACGTTATATAGTTATTTTTATGATTGTTGAGAACTCATAGTGTGAAGCATGCTTAGTAGATTATCCATGTTGATAATGGGTGAGATCCAAAAATTTTGGGTCCCCAATTTTGAGTTGTAATAATGAAATCTTTTAATGTCAACTTGGTAGATTGTAAATCTTGACTATGCATGTTGATTGGTAGTAATGTTTAGCCTTAATATCTGTGACAGGGTGAAGTCTAAGTAACCCACTTGTGATTAGTTCTTGATTTGGCCCGATGAGAGATTAGGTGACATCGTTCTTAAGGGCAAGTCATCGGTAGTCACGAGGTTTTGATTGATAATTGATAATTGAGGTTGAATATTGCTGATTGTATGCCTGTGATCCTTATTGAAAATCTAGTTGGGTTGTATGATCTTGTGAGGAGAGAAGTTTATTTATTGATATGCTATTTGTGTCCATTGTTGCAAGGAGGGCTTGATGTTCGCGATGATAGATGGGGTAACATCCATCTTAAGGGAAGTCGTTGAGTTCTTTCTTGTTGGTTATGTGTTAATGGAAATCCGGGGAAGTCTGAGTACCCGGAGGTTATGGTCAAGAATCCCCTTTGCCCCCTTTGTTATTATGAATAAGTTGCGTGTGGTTCTAAGTGCTGAAGCACATCTTGCTCTATGGATCATATGTGTAACTCATAAGAACACAACGAACTAAAAATTCCAATTATGTCTTTGTGCATTTCGCATATGATGCATAGATCTTGATATGCGGGTGGCCCAAGGCGTCGCACCAAGTTGAAAAAAAAGTGTAGAACACTGACTTGAGGGGTGAAGCTTGATGCAACACGCACTTCTGATGGTGCGGATTGCACCAGCTTCACACATCAATAGAAAACATTCCTGAAGGATCTGTTGGATTATGCAATAGCACATGCGACACGCACTCTTCTTAGTGCATTTTGCATGTGGTCCGCACAAGACAACAGACACCTATATTTGATTTCTAATCTGTTGCATTCCACCCTTAGTAGATTTTGTTTTGTTTTTGGCTCACAATCTTTGGATGCAGACCATGTCTTCTAGCAGGCAAAACACTGCCGAAGAATCAAGGCTCCGCTTCAGAATAGAGGGCATGAAAGCCTTGTACAAATGGGACAAAGATAGAGGATTTAATGAGGAGCAAATTTTTAACCTGGGAGAGGTCGGAGATGAACTACTAAACATGCACCGACAGATGGCTAAGCGAGAGTGGAACCACTTTCAGGATGTACCCGGAAGGTATTATGAGGAAGTGGTAAGGGAATTCTTCATGGCATATCAGGCTACCCAAGACTCCAAAGGATACAAAGGGCCAACAGAGAAATTCCCCAATTTGAATTCAGTCATAATCAGAGGCAAGAAGGTTAGCATCACCCCCGCTACTATAACTACTATCTATTGGGCCCAAGCAATCAACCTTGTACCATCCCTCATGGCTAAATTGGTGGCCGATCCAAAGCCATATCAAGAAACAACCCCAATCACTGCTCGAGATGTTCCTTCTTGGTCTATTATGGGGGGTGATATCCCAAGAAAATTGTTGCACTTTGAAGCCTGACTGTGGTATAATCTAGTCTGCAATAGGTTCCTTCCCTCTCAAAATGATTAGAAAATAACTAGAGAGGGTGCCATTTTGGTTGGTGCCATCATGAGAAATGAACATGTGAATTTTGGAGAAATTGCAGCCATGGTTATTTGGAGAAAAGCCCACAGAGAAAAGAATGCATTCCCTTTCCTAGTGTTGATCAGCAAGTTGTGTGCCAAGGCGGAGTTTCCATACCTCAGTTGTGACAAAGTCACCCACGTAGTGGGGGTGATTGATCTTGATAAGAAAACTGACAAGGATGCACCCCGATTTAAGAGACAAAATATTGAGGTATCAGTGGTAGCTGCGGGAGGTGACCTTGATGATAGAGCAGATGTTCCTTCTCCCTCTCGAGTCACTGACGAGCCACGTGCACATGCCATAGCCACCTCAATGACTAAAAGTAGCCTTCAAGATATGGTTGACAAAACCTATAACCATGAGAAGCAGCTTTCTGACTTAGCCACTAAACTACCAGGGATGATCAACATGGCAGTCAAGAGCGCAGTGAAGGGGGTAGTGGATAGCTTGAACACTCTGTGCAAGTGGGTTGATGTCATGGAGGGAGCAATCATGACACTCTGGAGAGATGTTGACAAAGCTAAAGGCAAGGCCCCTGTGGTGCAAGAGGATTTGACTACATTGCCACCACCTCAGAAAATTTCCGGACCTTTGGATGACTTGTTCGCCTCTTATGCGGAGAAAGAGCTGCCCGAGACCAAAGATTGAGAGCTGGAGGATGATCATGATTCGTATTTTCAGAGGGAACTTCGCGACTCCACACTTTCTTCGCTCCCGAATGGGTGGTGCTGGCCCTAGTTGAACCTGTTGCTAATGATGGTGATGATAAGGCATACCCTCCAGGGAGTTCCACCCTTTATCCCATTACACTATGAGCATTGAGGACAATGCTTCTTTCATAAGAGGGGGTGGCTTTCTTTACTTGCTTTTTGGTACCCGTGAGTGGGCTTGAGACCATTTATTGCCCTTGTCGGGCATTTTTTGGATAATTGATTGTGATGCTACTATTTTTTCTTTCTTTTGATTATGTTTTCATTTTACTTTGAGCTTAATTTTTCCCTCACCTGGCTTGAATTTTATTGATGGTGTGCTGGGTTGGTCTTACATGCCCCATTGTTCCACTAATCGTGCCTTGCAAATGCGCTAAAAAGCCTACACCGAGGCTTGTTCTTGATTGATTCATGAGCGCAAAAAATTGTGGATCGCCTTGTTGTTAGTAGTGTAGAAATAAACTCTGAGGGTTTTCTTAATACTACGGTTCTTTCCCAAGGAGCAAAAGTTTTGATTATTTTCTTTTTCTTTTCTTTTGTCTTTGTGTGTCGAACTGGGTTGGTGTTTCCCTATGATAGATTGAGAGGCAACTTTCTTAAGGGAAAATTCCAAGTTTAGTTTAGAATTGAGTCCATAAATGCTTGTCTCGAAATGGGCCCACCGAAAAAATTTCGTGGTAAATTGTTTTTGTAAAGGAAAAGAGTATGGGAAATGAATTTTTGAGAAAAAAGCATTCTCTTGTCATGACTTGCACACTCTCACTTTGGCTTGATTGACTCACAAATGAGTGTGTAATGAACTCGGAATATCTTGTCAAAAGTCATTTGCCCTAATTGATTGTGGGACTAATGGATGAAGTCTTGTGGCATGATGCCTTGTACGGTGAGGCTTTACCTTGATTCTTGGGCATAAGTGTCATCTAGAACTTTCCCCAAATGTGATTCAAGGAAATATTCTAGGTGTAGCCAAGATTGGGAAATGACCTTAGGCCCTTTTTGATAGCCACTTCACTCAAATGACCTCCCAATGACATCAAATCCTAGTGAACCCCTTTGAGCTTCTGACCATTCCTTGACACTTTTGTAACACCTTGACCTTTTTGGAACCTCTATCTTGGCACCTATCCTCCCTAAAATGTAGGCTAAAAGCCTAAGTTTGAGGGGGAAAACAAAAAAAATAACATAGGCAAATGCCTAAGTTTGGGGGGGTGCATGTGATCAAATGAGGAGAAGAAAAGAAATGCACTTCAAGTGCAAGGTAGCACCTCGATTCGAGAATTGAAAATTGCTCCAAAAGTTCAATCCAATGAGCAAATTGAAAAGCAAATATAGGTGCTACTAAGTGAAGGTGATATAAGGTGTGAATGATTATGAGGCAAATCGAGAAATCTTGGGTTGTGTGAGGGAGAAATAAGGTGAAGTTGAAACTGAAAAATGTGAGCGGCGTTTGAAATGAAAAACAAAGATCATTAGGGAGGTGTAGTCACTTGAACCAAATGATATCCTCACCTTAGCCCTAGCCAACATTATAACCTGCAAGTCCTTGGTCATTCCGAGTTTGGCTACCCTACATTAGTGGCAATTTACATAAAGCGCAAGCTTATGGTTCGATGCGCATGCACTTGAACTTCTTTGAGAAAGTGAGAGTCTTCTTGGTTCTCCCATAATCCCATACTTAGTGAATTGAATGATTATGAGTGGGATTCTCTCTTATGGTGAATGACATCATGCACTCGAATCGAAGCATGAGTCTCTATTTCAATTGAGGGGAATGAATGAGACAAGTTGTGTGACGAATCTCGAGGCAAATCTTGAAGGTCCATGCCAATGACTTGAGAAGCTTAAATATCTTGCTTTAAATTCCCTTGAGTTTTGAATGAAATATGATGTCCTTTGAACAATAGGTTTTGGAAATGAACAATTGTCGTGGTGGTCCAAATTGAGATAAGCATAGTAGTTGAGTCTTTTGTTTGAATCGTTTGTTCATTCCCTTTTCTTAAATTTTTAGTGTAGAGTAGTTTTTGTGCCTTAATTGTGCCTTAGCATAATTCATTCCTTGTTGTGTGAGTATCTTTCTTGAGGACAAACAATAGTTCAAGTTTGGCGATTTGATAAGTCGGTAATCTACCAACTTATTGAGCCTATATCCATGAATTATTGCTATGTTTTGAATAGATTTAGTGGTTCTTATAGCCTTTATTGATGTTTATGCAAGTACTTTGGATAGAAGAGGGGAAACAAAGATATGGACCCAAAAAGAGCCAAAAAGAAGCTAAGTGTGAAGAGTTGAGAAAAGCTGGAAAATCTGTCGAGAGGTGCGGTGGTTGTGCAACACGCACAAGCCAAGGTGCAGTTCGCATCTCCTCCGCATAAAGCTGTAAAGATGACTGCAGATTCTGCTAAAGAGTGCGGTCGCTATGCGACGCGCACATCCCGTGGTGCGAAATGCACCACCTTCGCATAAAGCCTACTTAAGCAGCTGAAGTCACTGGTCAACCTAAAGTAGGTGTGCGACACGCACACTACGACGTGCGAACCGCACGCTGCGTCGCATGGCACCCAGAGGGCAATTTTGTCCTAAATTTATGTGATGATTTGGGAACATATAAAAGGCTGTTTTAGGCTTATTTTGTATATACAATTTTTAGAGAGAATTTCAGTAAAGAACTTGGAGATATTTTTGGCTTGTAAACACTTTTCTCCATCTCCATTGAGAAGAGGGTTTTTAATCCAATCTTTTGGTTAACAAATTGTGTACCTAATTTGACTCTAGAACTTGAGAATCAACTACAATGGATGGGAATTTGATTTACCCAGCTGGTATATCTTCTCCCCCTGTTATAAGTGGCTAATTTCTCTTGTCTAGGGGTGTACTAATGATGGGTGCTTAGCTAATGGGTGTGGGTGTTGTTAATTCACTTTTATAATTGCTTGTCTGATATGGGTCTAGTAATTTCACCATGTTTTAATCTAATAATTTGTGGTTGCAAACATGAATTTACCTTACTTGGCTATATAATTGTTCGAGAGAGAATTTTGTAGTTGTGGATGTGAAATTGCTAGTGGGTACTTGGGAATCCACTTAGATTGGAGGCTAGACATAGCTCCAATCGCGGAATCTCACATTTAAGGGTCCGAGCTAGAGATAGGACGACCTCCCCAAGCAAATGTTGGTTGGTTATTTAGCACACCGAATGATGTTCTAACCAAAATCATCGGATATGTGGATGTTGATCGAGAGATAGCATTCCACACTTATGACCAACGCTACCCGTGCCAATAGGTGAGAACTTAAGTAAATTAGTGACTACCCTATCCTATAGAGAATGCCCCATCGGAAATGCACCCCTAGTCATCTAGTCCTTATTGGTACACCCATCTCAATTTTATACTTTTATTGAATTGAGTTAGTAGTGACAACTTTCTCCCATTTTATTATTTGGTTTTGTTGAACAATTACTCTCTCTTTGAAATTACTTTGCACAATCTCTAATGAGATAAATCAGGTCCCTTAGGTATGACCCCGACATCCGTTGGGTTTATAAATTTTGTTTTGACTATGCGATCGTCGTGACCTCTTAATTGGAGAGCCACGATTTGAGCGTTTATCATCGGGTAAATGGCTAAGAATGTGATAATTATGAATAGGGAGAAAAATATGAAAGATGTGGTTCCACCCCTGAAAATGAGAGGTAATAGCCATTTGTATGATAGGGTCGTTGATTAACCAAGATGAATTTGTAATATTTCTCTGTGGAGTTAAATTTAATATAGTCTCTCGTATGTGTTATTAAATTGAAAAGCATGTTTATTTTCTTCAAACATAATTTGTGATTACATATGTGTTTGTCTTGACAATGCTTTCATAATAGAGCTTATACTTGTTGAGACCTGTCTTTGAACTACTTATGTTTATGAAGTACACTTGTTATATTTTGTGTACTTGCTGATAACATCCTGAGAGATAGTTGAGAATGAGAATATACTGAGATATGTTGAGAGCATGAAGAATATATATTGTAATGACTCTCCATGTAATTTTCTCTTTTTTGTGCATTTCTTGTGTTTTGAGCTTTCCCACGATGGTTATAGGTCATTTATGATTTGTCGGGATTGATTGTTTGATTCTCGAGCATTTTATTTGTGTTTTAATTAATTTCCCTAATTTGAAACTCTTCAAATTTAAAGAATTGACTTTGATCAACATTCGAAGTAAATAAACTTGGATGAGAATTTCGTCAGTGTCATTAGATCTAGAGTATAGACTTTGGGCTAGTAGGACCTTTGAGTCAGGTTTCGAGGCTTCTGAACTCATTTTGACTTATTGGTTAGATTTTGGCTTAAAATGGAAATCTTTGGTATGGGGCCCACTTTTTAATAAAAACAATCTCCGTTGAAAATTTCATCAATTTTGTTGAGTCGGGAATGCAATTTTTAGTAAGGTAGCATATTTCATTTGTGTTCAGGGGGTTTTGGATGAATCTCGAGGACCCATTTGAAGAATTTCTAACTTAGCTAAATTTTATGGTGTGTTGGTGCTAGTGCATCCGTTTTTTCGACCCTATTATCGCATTTGCGGATACTACTTTTGCGATAAAGGACCGCTTGTGCGGAAAGCCTCCACTTTTGTGGAGGTACGCATGACCAGTGACCTACGCTTTTGTGGAGGATCTGTCATTTTTGTGACTTTTGCTTTTGTGAAAAAACTCCACTTTTGTAGAGGTGCGGGTGAATACTGACCTCCGCTTTTGCAGAGGGTCTGTCGCTTTTGTGATAAAACCTTTACTTTTACGGAGGTGGCTGTATATATGAAATCCCCTTTGTTTTTAAATAATTTCTTCATGAATTTCTACCATTTTAGGAGCTCTAAATCTTAGAAACTCTGGGGAATTGCTTGGTGAAGTTTGGGGTGGATTAATTATCGTCCGTGATCATGTTTCCATTGTCATTTTTGTAAGTCTTCGACTTTAATTCTGTTGAATTCTTTATTTGATTCTTTGTTTTATTCCTCTAAAGTTGAGGCTGTTTTAGCTCATTTTTGGAGCTGAACTTGCCCAAATTTTGGGCATGTAATCCTTGTCTCACGAGGGACATAATCCCCAAATTAATTTTCAAATTTTATTTGCAGGACTCACCGGTGATTTTTCACCCAATTTTTGGCCTGAATTATAAATTCACAATATGAGTATTGTTGTTCATATTTTAAACTATAGATTACTATTTTGATAGCATGGCAGCAGTTGGAGGCTTTCTAGAAAGGAAAAGCTCTAGTCTAGTAGGTGCGTACGCACATTTTTGGCTTTTATGTAGGTTATGGCTTACCTACTTTTAGACCTAGCTCATTTAAGGTATTTGTTTGCTAGTTGTGGGTGGGATATCATGGTTTAGATATGATGATTTAGGTGATTATGATCCTTTTAGCCGGTTTAGGTGCTTTAGAATAGAACTAAGGTTGGGGTCCTTAGTTTAGATGCTCCTTATTCCTTTGTAAAATTGACGTAGTCAGAGTAGTATCCTTAGGATTAGCATTGCTTGCCTTCCTTAGTACAGCGTAAGCAATAAACTTTATGATAAAATAGGCGCTTGTTGTTCGATTTATATTTATCGATTTTGTTTCGTATTTATTTCTATATATTAGGTAATTATGGGTTCGAGGCCATGAACATTGGATTGGCTGGACTCCGGACTAGTTTATCTTTTCCTTAGTTTATTTCAGTTTGTTTCTCGTCTTAGCTTATTTTAGGATAGTTTCTTGCCTTATCTTAGGTTAGGTTAGTTATGTGTCTCAGATGGGTTCCCTTGGGAGGTTGCAGTTAATTTAGAAATTCGATATATTTTCTCTTATATCCTTTCCTTAGTGTATAGACCTTGACTTTCTTCGATATGGTATTTGACATGGCTATTCATTTCTTTAATCGTGTTATTTATTTTTTTATCATGGTACATGGATGACCGGGTTTAAAACACTTTTTTCAATTTCAAAAATGGGATTTTTGAAATATTTTTTATGCATTTCACTTCCAAAAAGGGAAAAATAGTCTATTTTCAGAAAAAATGATTTGAGATAACTTACATGCCCAAAGAGAAAGTGTTTGGGGTGATTTTACTAATTTTTAAATTTGCATGCCCGAGGAGACATGTGTTTTGGATGGTTTTACTGGTATTCATAGTTGGCATACTCATTGAGAAATTGTTTGGATTTGGTATATGGATTTTCCCCCATGGGTCCTGCCTATGCAAGCTACGACTGGAGAAGGAGTATATTGTACTGTTGGTCACTTCACTCATACCATACTACATAGCATGTCACTTTTCCACATGCATCATTCCATCAGGTTTTGTTACTAGTTAGTATTGCATGTTGTTTGTATCCTCGGGGCTTATGGGGTCTAGTTGGATCTATTAGTTGTTATTTGTACCTTCCAAGATTATGGGGGTCCAATTAGGTTTATTATTTGATTGTTTGTACCTTTCGAGCTTATGGGGGTTCAACTAGGTTTTAGCTAGACTGCTTTATGTTGCTTTACTTTACTTTACGCCTTGTTGAGTTATTTACTTTCATCCTCCATATTGTCTAGCTATGATCTGTATCCTTATTCTGACTCCCTCTTTCTTACCCTTTAGTATATTTGCACTTTAATATACTTTTATATTATTTGAGCTCAGTTGGCCTATGATGCCTACGGGGTACCATGTATTTTGGTACTCATGCTACACTTTTGCATCTTTTTCCCTGATGCAGACTTTAGCTCGAGTTATCATTGTTGACGCTATCCTTGTGCTGAGTTACGGATTCAGAGATTCACGGTGAGCTATTGGCGTCCAGAGTTGATCTATCTCTATCTACCTTGGGATTAGTCTTCTTTGTATTTCGGGGACTATTGTGTATATATATATATATATATTTACTCTTATCTAGTACTCCTCTTGTTATAGAAGCTTTAGTACTGGATGATACCAGGTCTTCGGGGATTCTTCTGTATATTTTACTCTTTCCCTCTCTACCTATGTATGCTTGTTCTCCCTAAATTTACCATTTGATATCCTACATTCGTCTCTTTCTCTTGTTAGCCCATTACTTTTCATTTTAGGCTAAGGGTTTGGCTTATCTAATGGTGGGTTATAGTAGGTTCCATCACAACCTGAGAAATTAGGGCGTGACAGTTTGGTATCAAAGCCTAGGTTCACCGGTGTCATTGGTACAAGAGCAAGTGTCTAGTAGAGTTTTGCAAATTGATATTATGATGTTTGTATCCTATCTTCGGGGGGCTATAGGGCATTCTTAAAAATATCACATTTTTTTGATTTTCTATCTTGCATTATTGGCTTCTATCAACTTTTAAATGTTGTTTGCTTTATTTTTCCTTAGATGGTTAGGATGAGGGATACAACAGTCGCGGGTGAGGCCCTCGTGCCGGCAGCTAGGGCCCCATCTAGAAGCAGAGGTACAGGTCGACCCTGAGGTCAAGGTCGAGCTTGAGCTGCCGCACCAGCTTGATGCCAGGACAAAGAGATATCACCAGAGCATGCATATGATCAGGATCTTGCTTTGGAGATAGTACCAGAGGATCTATCGCCTTAATAGCCGGTGGGGGAAGGGACCATCCCATCCTCCACCTAGGCTTACAGTTTCATTGGTTCTTCAAGCCGTTATAGTTCAATTGTTGAGTGCTTTGAGAGGTATGTCACAGACTTCGGCTTAGGGAGCAGTTTAGGGTATAGGAGCACAGCTTGTCGTTGTTGCTCCCCATATTAAGGTACCACCAGTATAGTTGGTTGCTCCATCAATTATAGTCGGGCCAATCATGACTTCTGAGGAGCAGAAGATGTTGGATCAGTTTCTTAGATTGGCCCCATTGAGGTTTTCAGGCACCCAGAAGAGGATGCATACGAGTTTCTTACCAGTTACAAGGAGAGTTTGCATAACCTCGGTCTAGTAGATTCCTATAGGGAAGATTATACTGCCTTTCAGCTTGATTGTTTGGCGAGACAGTGGTAAAGGGATTATTCAGAAAGCACATTGTCTGGGCCCCCTTCTATGACTTGGGCATAGTTCTCCGAGGCTTTCTTGGGGAAGTGCATGCCTAGCAAGTGTGAGAGATTCAGGGATGCTTTTTTGAGGTTAAAGCAGGGTTCTATGAAGTAGTCGAGTATGATTCAAGGTTCCATGAGCTAGCCAGACACACTATTATAATTCTGCCTACCAAGCATGAGAGGGTGCATTGCTTCATCAGAAGTTTGAGACTTCAACTTCACCTATCTATAGAGAGGATCCTATCTTCGGGCCAGTCCTTTTTGGATGTTGTTGACCATGCCTGCACCATTGAGAGTATTCATTGCAAGGCCCATGGAGGCAGCAATAAGAGGCCCCATCATAGGGTAGTTTTAGTGGATCACAGTTCAGAGGTAGAGGGTTCCAAGGTAGGGATCAACAACAGTATTATTTTCAGCCTAGTAGGCCCGTGCAGCCCTGTCTTCAGCTTTCAGGTGGTAGCCAGCCTGGGTATAGTGGTCAAAGCTTCGGTTAGTACTCGCAGGGTTCATATTCTAGGTCTTCAGGCCGTGGTGGCCATTCTGGTTTGACAGGTACTACTCATCAAGGTAGAGCTTCTCAGGGTTGTTATGATTGTGGGGAGTTTGGTTACTTTGCTACAGATTGTCCTTGATGTAGGATGGTCGCACCTTCATCAGCTACCCATCCTCTTAGAGCAGTGGTGCTACCGGTCAGAGGTGGGGCTCAAGGTGGTAGAGGCAGTCATGGAGGTACTCAGTCGGGTAGGGCAGGTGGTCGTGTGGGTACTCATCCCAGTAGTGGATGTAGACATTATACTATTTTGGGTAGACCAGAGGCCGAGGCTTTGAATTTCGTGATCACAAGTCTCATTTCAGTTTGTTTCCAACCAGCATCTGTGTTATTTTATCCAGACTCTACTTATTCATACATTTTTGTATACTTTGCATCTCGATTGGCATTGACTAGTAAGCCTTTTCTTGTGCATGTGCATGTAGCTACTCCCCTAGGTGATTCTTTAGTAGTAGATCAGGTGCTTAGATTTTATGTGATGACTATTTAGGAGTATAACACTTAGGCTGATCTTGTTGTGCATGATATGGTAGATTTTAATGCTATTCTGGGCATGGACTAGTTATCCTTTTATTGTGTGATCTTGGATTTCTTCACCAAGATTGTTACCTTATCCATGCCTAGCATACCCCAAGTTGTGTGGCAGGGTTGTGTTAGCCACATGCAGTCTGGAATTATTTCTTATATTCAAGCTAGGAGTTTGGTGTTGAAGGGATGTTTGGCCTATCTTGCATGTCTAGGATGTTACTGCTGACATACCTTCGCTTGATTCTGTTCCTATGATCCGTGAGTTTGTGGATGTCTTCCCTACTGACTTACGTGGCCTCCTGCCTGAGTGTGATATAGACATTGCTATTGATGTTGAGCCAGGCACCTGGCCCATTTTTGTTCCACCTTATCGTATCGATCATGCTGAGTTGAAGGAGCTTAATCTTCTAGGTAAGGGTTTCATCCGGCCGAGTGTTTCTCCTTGGGGTGCTCCTGTCCTATTTATGAAGAAAAAGGATGGCACTATGCGCATGTGCATCGATTACCGACAGTTAAATCAGGTGACTTTAAAGAATAAGTATCCAATGTCGCGTATTGATGATCTATTTGACCAGCTTCAGGGTGCACTCATATTTTCTAAGATTGACTTGAGACCTGGTAGTTTGTTTTAGGGGCTACCCATTCCTGAGTGGAAATAGGAGCGGATTACCATAGACTACGTAGTTGGCTTATCGCGTACTTTCTGAGGTTTTGATAGCATTTGGGTAATCATGGATCGATTAACTAAGTCTGCTCACTTTCTACTCGTACAGTCTTCTTACAGTGCCGAGAGGTTGGCTCAGATCTATGAGTGAGAGAAGTCCATCTTCACGATGTGCTGGTATCCATTATTTTAGATAGAGGTACTCAGTTCACCTCTCACCTTTGGAGGGAATTTCATGTGGAATTGGGTACCCATATTGATCTTAGCACGGCATTCCATCCGCAGACTAATGTCTAGGCTGAGCAGACTATTCAGGTTCTAGAAGACATTCTCCGTGCTTGTGTTATGGATTTTGGGTGTCAGTGGGACCAGTTTCTAGCCTTGGCAAGTTTACTTATAATAACAACTACCATTCGAGTATTCAGATGGCACCTTTTGAGGCATTATATGGTAGGCGGTGTAGGTCTCCTGTTGGGTGGTTTGATGCTTTTAATGCCAGGCTACAAGATACTGATTTGTCGCATGAGTCTATGGATCGGGTCCAGGTGATTTAGGATAGACTTCGGGCAGCCTAGAGTAGATAAAAGAGTTATGCTGACCATAGGCATCGTGCTTTAGTGTTTTGTGTTGGTGATCATGTGTTCCTTTTAGTGTCGCCTGATGAACGCTCAAATTGTACTCTCCAATTAGGAGGCCACAGCAATTGTGCAGCAAAACATTTTTTATAAACCCAACGGGTGTCGGGGTCGTACCCAAGGGACTTGACTTAGCCAACTAGAGATTGTATGAGTTGATTTCAAGACGAGAGTAATAGCTTAAACAAAAAGATAAAGGATGGGGGGAACTGGGAAAGTTGTCACTACTAACACAATTCAACGAAAAGCAATAAAACTAAAGATGGGTGTACCAAATGATTTAGAAGACTAGGGATGCAAATCCGATAGGGAATTAGCTATAGGATGGGGTAATCATTAATTCACTTCTACTCTCACCTATTGACATGAATAGCGTTGGTCATAGGTGTGGAATGCTATCTCTCGATCAACATCCACATTTTCGATGATTTCGGTTAGAACTTCATTGGTGTGATAAACAATCAACCAACATTATCTTGGGGAGGTCGTCCTATTTCTAGCTCGACCCTTAAATGGTACATTCCTGCGATTAGAGCTATTTCTAGCCTCCAATCTAGATGGATTCCCAAGTACCCACTAGCAATTTCACATCCACAACTATGAAATTCTCTCCCGAGCAATCACATAGTTAAGTAATGCAAATTATTGTTTGCAACCATCAATTTTAGGATTAAAACATGGTAAAATTAATAGAATCATGTCAAATAGGTAATTATAAAGGTGAATTAACAACACCCACACCCATTAGCTAAGCACCCATCATCAATACACCCCAAGACAAGAGAATTTAGCCACTGATAGTAGGAGAAGAAGAAATACCATCTGGGTAAGTCAAATTCCAATCCATTATAGTTGAATCTCAAGTTCTAGAATCAAATTAGGCACAGAAATTGTTAACCAAGAGATTTGGATTGAAACCCTCTTCTCAATGGAGGTGGAAAATTGCTTACAAAGCAAAAACTACTCTCAAAGAATCAGGTCTGAAGTATTGTATATAAAAATTGAACCTAAAATGGCTTTTTATATGTTCCCAAGTCATCACATAAAATTAGGACAAGTTTGCCCTTCGAGAGGTGTGCGATATGATGTGCAGTTCACACGTCGCGATGTGCGTGTTGCACACCTGCTTCAACTCGACCAGTGACTTCAGCTGAAATTGTGGGCTTCGTGCGAAGGTGGTGCATTTCGCACCACGGGATATGCGCCTCGCACAACGACCGCACTTCTTAGCAAAATCTTATACAGCAACTTTAGTGGCTTCATGCAGAGGAGGTACGAACCGCACCTCGGCTTGTGCGTGTCGCACAGCCACCGCATCTTGGTTCAGATTCTTCAACTTTTCTCAACTCTTCACAGTTAGCTCCTTTTTGGCTCTTTTTGGGTCTATATCCTTGTTCTTCATATTCTATCAAAAGTACATGCATAGACATCAATAAAGGCCATAAGAACCTCTAAATCAATTTAAAACATAGCAAGAATTCATGGATATAGGCTCAATAAGTTGGTAGATTACCGACTTATCAAACCCCCAAACTTGAACTATTGTTTGTCCTCAAGCAAGATACTCACAAGGCAAGGAATGAATTATGCTAAGCCTCAATCAAGGCACAAAAGACTACTCTACACTAAAAATTTAATAAAAATAAACAAACAAAAGATTCAAACAAAGGACTTAACTTCTATGCTCATCTCAATTTGGACCACCACAAACTCAAGGCAATTGGTCATTTCAAAACCTTTTTCAAAAGCACATAATTTCTCATTTAAAATCAAGGGAATTTGCCATTCAAAACAAGACATTTAAGCTTCTCAAGTCATTGGCATGAACCGTTAAGGTTCACCTCGAGATTCGCCACACAACTTGTCTCATTCATTCCCCTTAATTGAAATAGAGACTCTATGCTTCAATTTGAGTGCATGATGCCACTCACCATAAGAGAGAATCCCACTCACAATCATTCAATTTTCACAACACGGGATTATAAGAGAACGAAGAAGACTCTCACTCTCTCAAGGAAGTTCAAGTGCACACGTGTCGAATCATAGGTTTGCCCTTCATATAAATTGCCACTAATATAGGGTAGCCAAGCTCAGAATCACCAAGGACTTGCGGGTTACGATGTTGGCTAGGGCTAAGGTAAGGATATCATTTGGTTCAAGTGACTACACCTCCCTAATGATCTTTGTTCTCATTTTGAACACCGCTCACATTTTTCATCTCAACTTCACCTTATTCCTCCCTCGCACAACCCAAGATTTCTCCTTTTTAACTTATGATCATTCACACCTTATATCACCTTCACTTGGTAGCACCAATTTTTGCTTTTAAATTTGCTCATTGGATTGATATTTTGGAGCAATTTTTAATTTAAAATTAAAGTTCTACCTTGCACTTGAAGTGTACTTCTTTTGTTTTCCTTATTTAATCATATGAACCCCCAAACTTAGGCATTTGCCTATGTTGTCTTTTGTTCCCCCCCCCTCCCTCCCAAACTTAGGCTTTTAGCCTACTTTTCATTTTCAAGCCATTAGGGAGGATGGGTGCCAAGATAGAAGTTCCAAAAAGGTCAAGGTGTTGACAAGGCGCCAAAGAACGGTCACAAGCTCAAAGGGGTTCACTAGGATTTGATGTCATTGGGAAGTCATTTGGGTGAAGTGACTTATCAAAAAGTGCCTAAGGTCATCTTCCAAGCTCAGTTACACCTAGAATTTCACCTTGAATCACATTCGGGGCAAGTTCTAGACGACACTTATGCACAAGAATCAAGGTACAGCCTCACCACACAAGGAATCATACCACAAGACTTCATTCATTAGTCCCATAATCAATTGGGGTAATTGACTTTTGACAAGCTATTCTGAGTTCATTACACATTCGTTTATGAGTCAATCAAGCCAAAGTGAGAGTGTGCAAGTCATGACAAGAGAATGCTTTTCCTCAAAAATTCATTTCCCTTCTTCCTTTTATTTTGAAAAATAAATTGCCGTGAATTTTTTTTGGTGGGCCCATTTTGAGACAAGAACTTACGGACTCAATTCTAAACTAAAACTTTGCATTTTCCCTTAAAAAAGTTGTCTCTCAATCTATCATAGGGAAACACCAACCCGGTTCGACACACAAAACAAAAGAAAATAATTAAAACTTTTGCTCCTTAGGAAAGAACCGTGGTATTAAGAAAACCCTCGAAGTTTATTTCTACACTACTATTAACAAGGCAACAACCAACTTTGTGCTCATAATTTTATTCAAGAACAAGCCTAGGCATAGGCATTTAGCGCATTTGCAAGGCACGGGTGGTGGAACAATGGGAAATGTAAGACCAACCCGGCACACACTCAATAAAATTCAAGCCCGGCGAGGGCACAATTAAGCTCAAAGTAAAACAAAAACATAATCTAAGGGAAAGAAAAACAATAGCGAAAAACTATAGCATCACAATCATTATCAAAAATATGCCCGACAAGGGCCAAATATAACTAAGCAGAACTACCAACTAGGCCCGACAAGGGCAATAAATTGTCTCAAGCCCACTCACGGGCACCAAAAGCAAGTAAGTAAAGCCATCCTCTCTCCAGAAAAGAAGCACTGCCCTCAATGCTCATAGTGCAATGGGAAAAAGGGTGGAACTCCCTAGCAGACTTAATCCTCATCATCACTATCATCAGCAGCAGCCTCTTCTTTAATATTCATGCCACTTGGGTTAGCACAACCCCATCGGGAGTTCGTATAAAGAGTGGAATCACGAAGATCCCATTATAACTCAGGGTTCACGTCGTCATCCAACTCTTGATCATCATGACCGGGCAGCTCCTCATCCGCATAGGCGGAAAATAAGCTATCCAAGGGACTTGACTTAGCCAACTAGAGATTGTATGAGTTGATTTCAAGATGAGAGTAATTGCTTAAACAAAAAGTAAAAGGATGGGGGCAATTGGGAAAGTTGTCACTACTAACACAATTCAACGAAAAGCAATAACACTAAATATGGGTGTACCAAATGATTTAGAAAACTAGGGATGCATATTCGATGGGGCATTAGCTATAGGATGGGGTAATCATTAATTCACTTCTACTCTCACCTATTGACATGAATAGTATTGGTCATAGGTATGGAATGCTATCTCTCGATCAACATCCATATTTCCGATGATTTAGGTTAGAACATCATCGGTATGATAAACAATCAACCAACATTAACTTGGGGAGGTCGTCCTATTTCTAGCTCAGACCCTTAAATGGGAGATTCCTGCGATTAGAGCTATTTCTAGCCTCCAATCTAGATGGATTTCCAAGTACCCACTAGCAATTTCACATCCACAACTATGAAATTCTCTCCCGAGCAATCACATAGCTAAGTAATGTAAATTAATGTTTGCTACCACCAATTTTAGGATTAAAACTTGGTGAAATTACTAGACCCATGTCAAATAGGCAATTATAAAGCTGAATTAACAACACCCACACCCATTAGCTAAGCGCCCATCATTAATACACTCCTAAATAAGAGAATTTAGCCAGTCATAGTAGGCGAAGAAGAAATACCATCTGGGCAAGTCAAATTCCCATCCATTATAGCTGAATCTCAAGTTCTAGAATATAATTAGGCATACAAATTGTTAACCAAGAGATTTGGATTGAAACACTCTTCTCAATAGAGGTGGAAAATTGCTTACAAAGCAAAAACTACTCTCTAAGAATTAGGTCTGAAGTATTGTATATACAAATTGAACCTAAAATGTCCTTTTATATATTCCCAAGTCATCACATAAAATTAGGACAAGTTTGTCCTTCGGTATGTGTACGACACGATGTGTGGTTCGCACGTCGCGATGTGTGCATCGCACACCTGCTTTAACTCGACCAGTGACTTCATCTAAAATTGTGGGCTTTGTGCGCAGGTGGTGCATTTTGCCCTACAGGATGTGTGCATTATACAGCGACCGCACTTCTTAGCAGAATCTTCAGCAACTTTAGTGGCTTCATACAAAGGAGGTGTGAACCGCGCCTAGGCTTGTGTGTGTCACACAGCCACCACATCTTGGTTCAGATTCTTCAACTTTTCTCAACTCTTCACACTTAGCTCCTTTTTGGCTCTTTTTGGGTCCATATCTTTGTTCTTCATCTTCTATCAAAACTACCTGCATAGATATTAATAAAGGCTATTAGAACCTCTAAATCAATTTAAAATACAGCAATAATTCATGGATATAGACTCAATAAGTTGGTAGATTACCGACTTATCATCACCCATGAAGGGCGTGATGAGGTTTAGGAGGGGGGCAAGCTTAGCCCCAGGTATATCGGGTCATTTGAGATTCTTTAGCGAGTTGGTGATGTTGCTTAGGAGTTAGCCTTGTCTCTAGCTTTTTCTACTATTCACCCTGTTTTCCATATGTTGATGCTTCTTCATAAATTTTGGACGAGTCTCACATGCTTTGGTGGGATTTGATTCAGTTAGATGATCATTTGACTTTTGAGGAGGAGCCAGTGCTTTTTTAGTTTGGGGATGTTAGACGATTGAGATCTAGAGAGATTTCGAAGGTTAAGGTGTAATAGAGACATCGTCCCATTGAGGAGGCTACCTAGGAGACTGAGCACAAAATGTGGGCCTAATATCCTCATCTTTTTTAGCCTTTAGGTACTTCCCTTCTTCTGACTTACGAGGATGAAATTCCTTTTAATAGTAGATGTTGTAATGATCCTTCAATTTATTTTCTCTGTTTTCATGCATTTTCTGTGTTCCGAGGTTTTCCACAATGGCTACATGTCATTTATGACTTATAGGAACTGACAGTTTGGTTCTAGGGCAGTTCATTTGTGTTTTAAGTCAATTTCCCTGTTTTGAAAATCTTAAAGTTAAAAGAGTTGACTTTGGTCAATATTTAGAGTAAACAATCTTGGATGAGAATTTTGTCAGTGTCATTAGCTCCGGAGCGTGGACTTTGGACTTGTGGGACCTTTGGTTCGAGTTCCAAGACTTCTGGACTTGTTTTAGGCTATTGATTGGATTTTGGCAAAACACGAACATCTTAGGTGTATGGCCCACTTTTCATCGAAACAATCTCCACTGAAAATTTCATCAATTTTGTTGAGTCTCAAATGCCTTTTTTGTAAGGTAGCATGTTTCATTTTTGTTCACGGGATTTTGGATGAATTTCGAGGACCCATTCGAAGAATTTCTAACTTAGATAAATTTTCTGGTGCTGGTGCATCCGCTTTTGTGACCCTTTTGTCGTATTTGTGGATACCGCTTTTGCATTAAAAGCCCACTTTTGCGGATGCTGCTTTTTTAGAAATCCTTCACTTTTGTGAAGGTATGCATGACCAGTAACCTTTGCTTTTGCATAGGATCTATCACTTTTGTGAAAAATCTTTGCATTTACGGAGGTGCAGGTGAATGGTGACCTCCGCTTTTGTAGAGGGTCTATCGCTTTTGCGACCACTACTTTTGCGGAGGTAGCTGTACATATGAAATCCATTTTTGGTAGCTCTTAATCTTAGAAACTCCAGAGAATTTCTTGGTGAAGCTTGGGGTGGATTAATTCTTGTCCGTGATCATATTTTCGTTGTCATTATCGTAAGTTTCCAACTTTAATTCCATTAAATTCTTCATTTGATTTCTTATTTTATTCCTCTAAAGTTAGGGTTGTTTTAGCTCGTTTTTGGTGCTGAACTTGCCTAATTTTTGGGCATGTAATCCTTGTCCCACGAGGCACATAATTCTTGATTTAATTTTAAAAATTTATATGCAGGCCCCATGGGTGATTTTTCACCTGATTTTCAGCTTGAATTGTAAATTCACAATATGGCCATCATTGTTTGTATTTTATACTACTATTTTTATAGTGTGGCAGCAGTCAGAGGCTTCCTGAAAAGGAAAAGCTCTGGTCTAGTGGGTGTGTACGTACGTATTCGGCTTTCATGTATGTTACGAATTACCTACTTTCAGACTTAGCTCATTTAAGGTATTTGAATGGTATTTTGATAGTTGTGGGTGGGATATCATGGTTTGGATATATGATTTAGGTGATTATGATCCTTTTAGCCGATTTAGGTGCATAGAACTAGGGATGGGGTCCTTAGTTTAGATGGTCCTTATTCCTTCGTAGAATTGGCGTAGTTAGAGTAGTATCCTTAGATTAGAATTCCTTTCCTTTCTTAGTACAGAGTTAGAAATAGACATTGTGGTAAAACAGGTGCTTGTTGATCGATTTATATTTACCAATTTCATATCATATTTATTTTTGTATATTAGGTAATTGTGGGCCCGAGGTTGTGAACATTGGATTGGTTGGACTCTAGGTCAGTTTGTTGCTCATCGTAGCTTATCTTAGGATAGTTTTTTGCCTTAGCTTAGATTAGTTTAGTTGTGTGCCTCAGGTGGGATCCTTTGGGGGTTGCAGTTAGTTTAGCAATTCGATGTATTTTCTCTAGCATTGTATCCTTTTCTTAGTGCTTAGACCTTGACTTTCTTTAGTATGGTTTGACTGAGCCTGATAATGATATTTGACAAGGATATTCACCTCTTTACTTGTGTTATTGCTATTTTTATCATGGTACATGGATGACCGGGTTTAAAACACTATTTTCGGTTTCAAAAACCAGATTGTTTAAATATTTTTAATTCATTTTTCTTCCAAAAAGGAAAAATAGTCTATTTTCAGAAAGATTGATTTGAGATAACTTGCATGCCCTAGGAGAAAGTATTCCGGGTGGTTTTACTGACTTTTAAACTTGCATGTCCGAGTAGACACGTATTCTGGGTGATTTTACTGGTATTCATGATTGGCATGCTCATTGAGAAATAGTTCAAAATTTTGGTATATGTATTTCACGAGTCCCCCATGGGTCCTGCCTTTGCAAGATACGGCTTGAGAAGGAGTATACGGTATTGTTGGGCATTTCACTCCTACCATACTACATATCATGGCACTTTCCACATGCATCTTTCCATAAGGTTTGATTGCTAGTTAGTATTGTGTATTGTTTGTATCCTCTGGGTTTATGGGGGTTTGGTTAGATCTATTGGTTATTGTTTGTACCTCCCGGGCTTATGGGGGTCCGGTTAGATTTATTCTTTGATTGTTTGTACCTTCCGAGCTTATGGGGGTTCAACTAGGTTTTAGCTAGACGATTTTACTTTGCTTTACTTTATTTTACGCCTATGAGTTATTTACTTTCATCCTCTGTATTGTCTACCTATGACCTATATCCTTATTCTGACTCCCTCTTTCTTACCCTTTAGTATATTCGCACTTTACCTTACTTTTATCTTATTTGAGCTTAGTCGGCCTATAATGCCTACTGAGTACCGCGTGTTTTGGTACTCATGCTATACTTCTGCATCTTTCTTCCTGATGCAGACCCCAGCTCGAGTTATCACTGCTAATGCTATTCTTGTGTTGAGTTGCTGATCCGGAGATTTAGGGTGAGCTTTTGGCGTCCAGAATTGATCAATCTCCATCTACCTTGGGATTAGTCTTTTTTTTATTTTGGGGACTGTTGTGTGTGTGTATATGTATATATATATATATATATTGTACTGGCTGATACTAGGTCTTGGGGGATTCTTCTATATATTTTACTCTTTCCCTCTTTATCTATGTATGCTTGCATTTAGCATTTGATATCCTATATTCATCTCTTTCTCTTGTTAGCTCATTACTTATTGTAGACACGTAAATTTTTATCGGGTTAAATTCATATAAAATTTGAATTAAATCTATGTTCATTTTGGGTTGAATGATTAATTTGGGCTTTATAAATTAATAAGTCTATTTTATTAAATCCAAATCCAAGGTCCATTTCACCTGGAAGCTCAAACTCATGGCACGTGTTAAGATAACTTAGCATCCCCGTCAAATTCAAGACCAGTAGGATGGTGCCATGTGTTCAAATAAGGTGGTAATCTAAGTTATTTATAATAACCAGTCGAAAGCCGCCAAGTGTCCAAATGACATGCTTTGACCAATCACAAGCAGCCTGACTTACTCCCTACAACTATAAATAGGGGAGTTACATAAAGATTCAAGAGGGCTTTCTGCAAGCATTGGAGAAACCTGAGGCATCGACTACAAAGTTCTTCCAAGGACTGATCAACGGAGTTCTTCTTGGAGATCTTTCCAAAGTGACGAAGCACTTCCATACATTCCTAGCGATTGAAATACATCTCTAGGATTTCCAAATCATCCAACAATTTGAGAATACGCCAATTGAAGGCCCTCAAATCATGGAGACGTTTAGGAGAGAAGAATCAAGAGAGCAACAGGATTGTATTCGCAAGATTCATCAATAAACAATCACTTCTTTTTACTTTTATTTATATTTGATTGCAGTTAATTTTTGGCACTTTGAAAATTTGTTGCGAACAAATTTTAGCACGCTCAGTGGGACCAATTCTGCTCTTCATCTCTTCCTCTTGCAAATCAGAGGCTACAAGTTCAACTACTACAATGGCCTTCAAAAAGATCCGTGATGTGCTTCATACAAGGACGCTATTGCTGCCACATCTGTGGATCTCGGCCATACTGGCCCAATCACTCGATGCAAGTTCAAGACTAGTGGCTTGAATGGATCTGAATACTTCACCTCTTTGGAGATGACAAAAAACAACTACTCTAATATGGAGATCGTAATTGCAACCCCTGGGAACAACCCTGCATCCATGTTCTACGGTGAATTTTCTCAAACTGACTTCAACTTTGGTGAATTTGAGGATTTAACGTATTCTTCAATTTTGACAAAGGTTAACGCTTTGATGGCTGGAGAAACTAACATGGACGAGAATTTCACAATGATGGAGCAAACTATTGAAGCCCTGAAGAAGTCCGTTGATGATAAAAATATGCATATCTCTCAACTAATGAACAAATTTGAGACCTTCGAATATAGAGAGTCAAGTCACATCCCTACTTATTTTCTTGGCTTCACTCCACAAAACAAGGACCTTGAGGAGTCACTTTCTAAGTCCAAATTTCAAAAAGAGAAACAATCTGCTTCAGTTGCAGCATTATCTGTCCAACAGCTACAAGACATGATAAGAAACACCATAAGGGCTCAATATAGCGGAGCGCCACAAAGTTCGTTGTATTACTCCAAGCCATATACTAGACGAATTGATTGTCTACCCATGCCAGCAAACTATCAACCACCAATGTTGCAGCAATTTGATGGCAAAGGAAACCCGAGGCAACACATTGCCCACTTTGTGGAAACTTATAGCCATGCTGAAACACACAGTGACCTTTGGTAGAAGTCGTGTTAATGTATTTGACTGAATGTGTGTTTGTGAAATGAAATTCAATGGTTATTTATTAGAACAACAGTAAAAAAATTCCATGTGTCAAGGATACGGTAAATTGTTGTGTGTTTATATAATACTGAGGTATTTTGTGCATTGAAATGATAGTGAAAGGATTTATACATGTTAAGGAGTTTAAAATTTTTAGTTTTGTTGGTTCTGTCTAGTTGCCTTAGCTGCAGCAAAGAGAATCTCGCTATAACCGGCCTACTTTTCGAAGAAGACACCATTGTAGTACATCTATGAAAAATCCAAGGATCCACAAAAGCAAACCCATTTTTGTTGTAGCGGCTTTACTGCAATGGGACCTTGTTCTCTACAACGGATGTACACGAACTAATAGCCAAAATTCTAGTCCCTTATTTTGGGACTTTATCTGTTCAACATAATACGAGGTTTAAAACATACGGAAAGTGATATCACTAGAATATGCCAGTTTAAAAACAAGGCCAACGTCTATCTAATTCCACTAGCGTCACCAGCTATACCAAAAACAATAAACCATCCAACAAAAATAAAGAAATTATCCAACATGCGCAAATGTAAAAAGGTTGTTTGAAAAGGGTAGACAAAAGCAAGTAATAAAGCTGAGTAAAAGGGGAATAAAGGGTGGGGAATGCACCATGTTGTGGTCTAGCTAGATGCTCTATTATTTCCAGCACTTGAGTCGTGTGACTCCTTTTTGTCCAATCCGCTTCAAGAGGAGAAGTGTTGGGCATCCGTCTGGCTAACCTTGGGGATCTTCTTAATCGAAGTTAGGTTTTTGCTGAGAGTCTTCACCCCCTTCCACATCCAGACTAGCATCATGTCCCGAGAGTGCCTTTTCTTCTTTTAGCATTCAGCTCTTCTCGAATCTCATTCTGAGCCTAGTCTAGAGACTCAAAGGCCCCATAAAGGTCTGAAGGACCTACAGTGCTCAATGGTGCAGACTCCAGGGGAGGCACCAGCAAGCCCCTCATAAGGTCCTTTATTTTTTTTATTTCTACTCCTAAGTGCTCAAAGGGCCTCACAGGTTATGAAGAACTAGCCTCAGCTCCACCATCATACTGACCACGGCTGCTCTCTCCCTCAGAACTCACCTTACTATTCTTGTTCTTGCCATGCCTCGGTGCACCTTTTACTCTCAATGGGTAGAAGGCCACACACCTTTTGGTCTTTAGGAACATTCGCCTGCTCACACAGCGTAGTAATCAGAAAGGGAAATGGCAGATCCCTCATACTCGCTGTTGTAAAGTACCTCCACTCATTCGCAATCCGCTCCTCTATTCACAAGCACCCAGTCCATTATGCAAGCCACTATCAATGCCCGAGGCAGGTCACATCAGTTACATTTTCAAAAGGGCAGACCCTCCTAAAATATAAGTTGATCCACCTTCGAGCATTGAGGGTGAAGTCGGTACTCTTAATCCTCGCATGAATATTGACCCAAGGGGTCGTGGCCCACTTGTCCTCCAGCGCCAGTGTGTTCACCAACCACTGCCCATCGTCAGCCTCCTCCTTTTCCTTAAACTAAGTCTCTAGGGGATTTGTCAATCCTAGAGCTTCATTTATCATTGTCGCCCAAACCCGAATATCCACACCCCTAATGCGAATAGTTGGTTCTAAAATGATCTAGTCCACGGTAGGGATATTGGCATAAAACTCCTTCACCCAGTTTTCAATTGTACTATAAGTTTGCTCTACAAGTGGCAACCACCCCAACTCTCATAGCCGGTTAAAAAACTCTGGTGCCTCATCTTTCACCCTCTTCATCGAGAAACCCCGATCATGGGTGAAACCCCTAACTCTCTACTCCATATACTGCCTCCTGCAGTTGGTGTTCATGGACTTTTTCATAAGGAACATTTCCATCTCTGGCCATAATGATAATTGTACCTGTAAAAAGAGTTGCGTTAGATGATGCTTTCAGTATGTAATAATAAAAAGTTAAGAATAAAATCAAAGAAGCTAAAAAATCATTTTTGGGATTTTTCAGCCCCCCTAGCAGTGATTCTACCTCGATACCTTCGCTATAGCAAGGTTGTTATAGCCCAAACTAGCCTGCTAGGGAGAAAACTGTCTGTAATGGCAAATCCATGCTAGGCATGGCGAGCTCGCCATAGCGATAGGACTTCCGTCATAGTAGAGTCAACATTCCCAGCAAACCTCGACCCCAAAAATGGCATTTTTAAAATTTTGCTCCATTTTATCAGTTTTGATCTCAGATCAGACACTAAAGTGGAGTGCCTAACACTTATACTTTAATTTTTATGGTGATTAACACCCAACATTGAGCCCCAAGGATTCAAAAAAAATTTAAAAATTTTCTTCTAACACTCTACTTCATTTTTTAGTTCAAAACCCCATGAACTCCATAGAATTTAAGTAGAGAACATTGTAAGGAAATTAAAGATGTAAAATAAATTAGCATACTTCGTATTTACTCCTCTATAATGTCAAACAAAACTCTTTCCCCCAAACCCTTATTTTTTGTCAAATCAAGCATTTTAGACATGAACAACGTATTTAGAAGTACTAAAATAATGAAACAAAGCATTAAATGAAGGATTTACCTGGAGAAATCAAAGTGGGAAGGGAAGTTTTAGAGAGAATTTTCAGAGAATGAGGGAGGAAATTTTTGCAAAAGTGAGGAAATGAACTCCCTCCTCAACCCTTAATCTGTCTGAGGTTTTATTGTAATGGCCCTTTCCCCACTGTAGCAAGACTGCTACAGCGAGAATATCCTTACTGTAGTGGATTGTGTGTTGTCCCATGTCATGATTTTATTTCCTTCCTACGCTCGATACTTAATCCTATTCTTTCGGGTATCGTGAATTCTTATAAGGACCTGCATAAGTGAAATTCTTCCCCAAGCTGAGAACTTTTGAGAAAAGTAATCTGACTCATGCATAATACTTAATTTTGCACTCCTTTATTTCGAAGTGTCTCAATTTAGAGGTCGTGTGTAAATTATCGATCCAAAATGTTATTCAGTTCGAAAAGGCGAGCAAGCGAGTCAGATAATAATATTGAACTAATGGTCTTAAATATAACCTCTTCTGACTCCTTGCCTCTTGCTCCTACATCTCCCGAGTCTATTCTAGGATGAATGGTTGATAAATTAGTATCTGATGTAATGACCCATTTTGTCGTCATTGAAATTTTTGGGGTAAAAATGTAAGGATCTAAAATTGTATTGATATGAGTTTTATTCGGAATTATAATTATGGTATTTAATAAAATACTGAATAATATAGTTCAAAAGAAGTGGGATCGACTAGTTAGTATCTGTCATAGCAGACTGCTTTTATTTTGGTGAGCCCACTTCGATAAGGTTATGACTGCTGCAGCAAAGTCCGCGAGGCAGAATCACTGAGAATTAATTATTTCTAGCTTCTAGCTCTTATTCCAGAAGGGGTTTCCTCCTAAAAACTCCCCTAGGATTAGAATTAAAAAGACACCAAGAATGGAGAGAAGCATGACTCCATCATCCTCCTCGCAAATCCTCTGTCAGAAAACTCTTGATCGAGAGAAAGGATAAAGGTTCCGTGCATCCTGCAGCAGTAGTTGGTGTTGAGGTAGGTTATGGTTTAATGAGTAGTAGACTTTGATTAGTGAATCGCATATACAGTGTAGAATTGACAGAAGACAAAATAATTAGGCTATCAGACATGGAATTTGGATGGATATTATTTAGGATAATGTGAAAAAGATTGCATGTTTAATAGTTTATATATAGATGATTGTTATGATGTGATCTTAATGTGATTAAGACTAGGATGAATAGTGGATGAGGATATTGTGTGTTGGTTGCATCTGAAAAACCCAGAATGTTAATATTAATAGTTAGAAAGAATTGCGGATCGATAAACCTATTTGTGTGTATTCTTGGTAGTGTGATCACCTTAAGGTGAGTGTTCTTGTGGTCTGGTTATGAAGTGTGCAGTAATGTCTTAACATAGATGTCCTAAGAGGAAACATGACTAAATATATAGTATGATCAATAGTAAAAGATGAATAAGTTAAGATTTGCATTATACGTTAATCTTTGATAAACTATTGGGTAAATGGATAAGAACGTAATAATTATGAATAGGGAGGAAAATATGAAGAATATGGTTCCACCCTTAAAAATGGGAGGTAATGGCCATTGGTATGATAAGGTCGCTAATTAACCAAGATGAATTTGTGATGTTTCTATGTGGAGTTAGACTTAATATAATCTCTCGTATGTATTATTTAATTGAAAAGCATGTTGGTTGGTCTTCGGACATAATCTGTGATTATATATGTATTTAGCTTGACAATGCTTGTATAATGGAGCTTATACTTGTTGAAGTCTGTCTTTAAATGACTTATGTTTATGAAGTGCACTTGTTATATTTCGTGTACTTGTTGATAACATTCTGAAAGATAGTTGAGAATAAGAATATACTGAGATATATTGAGAAAATAAAGAATATACATACTATTGTGTTGTTGAGTGGCTCGAGTCCGATGTGAGATTACATATGAGTAAATACATTATGAAGCGGGTACCACGCCATATGCTATATGGACCCTAGGTTGTCCCTTGCAGATCATGATTGGTTGAGCAGAAATAAGATCCTTTAACATGTGTGTACATATTGAGTAATTATTATGAGAATGATGAGGTACTGAGATAATATGGCTATAAGAATTATGTGGATATGAATCCATTTGTGATGTGACCATACTATAATTGTAAAGTTATTTAATGATCTTTATATCTATTTTGATGAGTCATATGTCTTTCACTCGTTGACATCGATTTATCTAGTTGATGTGACTATTTGACTGTTTGAGATTAGATGTATGTGTTGTGTTTATTTGCTGCACTGATTTAGGATGTGGTTGAAGTATCATTAATGGATAACAAGTGTTTGGGAATGAATCTAAAGATAGCTAAACAACTGAATAGTGATAATGAGTGTATGTAGTTATGATAGTGCTGATACTAATAACAAGGTGTGATACTTGGTACATTTATGGGCGGAACGGAATGTCTAGAGATAATTACTAGGTTTTATTTAGAACTAAGAAAGGTAATTCTAATCTTATTTCCTTGTTAGAAATAAAAGAGTAAAGTGAGAAAGATGGGATAAGAAGTGGTAGTATGGTGTTATGCACTTACTTGATTATTTTTACTTTATGTAAAGTTATGGTATGAGATCATCTTCTGTTTTTGTTAATTTCTGTATATATGCTGCGTGAACTAATTTTAGTCGATCGATGATACCTACTGATATGTGTGGTGTACTGATATTATTCTTGCTATACTCTGTTGAAGTATAGGTCTGTACAGGTTGATTGAAATTTCTTGATTGCAGTGATAGTTATCCAGCATCAATTTCTGTGTATCTTATTCCTTAGGTAGAAGTTTTGTCTTTTATTTTCTTGTCCCTACTCATTATTAGTCACTCTTGTACATGTCTAGACTAGGTCCTCAGAAATGATTATACTTCCTTGGATAAATGATTTATATGATTTTCAAAGGATAAATTGATTTAATTGTGAGTTTTATTTCATTAATCATTCCAATGATGTTATTTTAAAGAATATTCGTATTTAATAATGAATGGGTAGTAAGGAATTCTCCTATTGAATTAGAATCTAGTAGGTTTCTGAATGATCTGTAATTTAGATCGTGATATATGATGTTGGATCGAGGTAGATTTTGAAGATTGACAAAGTTGCGGAACACATGCAGGGAACAGGTATCTGTGACTTGTTCCTCTCAAGCAGAATCCAACTAGGATCAGGAGAAGGCAGATGACACGGAGATAGGAGCAAAGGCGTATGGAGAAAATGTGTTTATGAGGAGAGTCCAGCTTGCACAAAGTTTCCTTTTCATAAGGAAGAATCCTACAAGGAAAAAAATCAAGGAGATTGACTTGACAAGTCCTATAAGGATAAGGATTCCCAAATATGGAAGGAAATCAGCCAAAATAAGGAGAGGATTCTCAATATAAATACAAGATAGGTTTTACCATAAATTTCACGCACTTATAGAGAGAGCTACAAGCAGAACCCAATTAAATTGAGTGAGTTCATACTTCAGAGAGTTCTGAGTGAAGATCCAAGTGCAGTCAATACGAGAAACCAGATTGAAGAACGTGATTAGTATGGTGTCCAATGGGATAACTCGAGGATGTGGGCACATAAACCTGGGGAGGTTTGTGTGGTGTTTTAGGAATTAGAGTTTATAATTCCTTAGATTACAGAGTTTGTAATCTTGTGTTGAGGCTCATTATTTTAGTGGAGTTGGGTTAAATCCTACAGAGGTGTAGGTCATGGTTTTTACCCTTTGTGAGCCAGGGGTTTTCCACGTATGGCATCGTGTGTTCTCTTTACTGCTTTATATTTAAGTATTCGACAAAGGAACAGATCGCTTAACCTTTTCCTTAGGAAAATTAGGGGATCAGCATTCTAACAATTGGTATCAGAGCAGGTTATCTTAACAAGAGTCTAATAACTCAAGATAAGATCACTATGAATTCTGCACGTCCTCTTGGACACGGTGAAGGACAATACATCAACAGACCACCTCTCTTCAATGGTCAATACTACCAATAGTGGAAGGCTAGGATGGAAGACTTTCTTCAGGCAGAGGACATTCCCAAACCAAAAGATCAATATGTTGAGGCAGATTTCAAGATGTTGGGGAAACATGCCAAAGCCAAGTGCATTCTTGTATGTGGACTTGGACCAGATGAGTTCAATCGAATCTCCAGCTGCACCAATGCTAAACAGATTTGGGATAAGCTTGTCAATACTCATGAAGGCACTACTCAAGTGAGGAAATTCAAAATTGCTAAACTCTCTACTGAGTATGAAACCTTCAAAATGAAGAATGGTGAAACTCTCCAGGAGATGATTACTAGATTCACCACTGTGGTAAATGAATTGGTGTCCTTGGGGAAAATATACACCACAGAGGAACAAGTTGACAAGGTTCTAAGGACTCTGCCCAAACCATGAGAAATCAAGGTCACTGCAATCAGAGAAGCAAAAGATCTGACAAACATGTCATTAGATGAACTGGTAGGCAATCTAAAGGCCTATGAAGGGAATATTGAGAGCACTAAAAGAGATGAAGGAGCAGACACAAAACTCTTTCTCTTAAGGCAACTGAAAGTGATGAATCTGAGTTGGATGATGATGACATTGCCCTGATAAGCAGGAACTTCAGAAAGTTCTTCAAAAAGACAGGAAATTTTGAAAAAAGGAAATCATCACCAAGCAAAGAAAGGGGACAAAATGGTGGTTGCTTCAAGTGTGGAAAAACTGACCATCAAGTCAAGGATTGTCCTATATGGGAAATTAAATGGAAGAAGGAGAGAGCTGAAAGGGAAAGAAAAGAGCAAGCCAGCAGAAAGAAGAAAAAAGATGCTGGTAAAGCTGCTTGGGGACTAGGTTCAGACCACTCAGGAGACGAGGACACAGAAGATGTTTCCCTGATGGCCATGGAGGACAATGAATCAGACTCTGAGTCAGACACTGAAGAACCTGAGGTAAATCCCCTTGATCTCAAGGACAAGCTAAAACTCTTCTCTAAGAAAAAACTGTCCCCTCTAATGATGACTTTTATTGATAATTTTCAAGAATTGAGTGAGAATAGAGATCAGTTGTTGGCCTCCTTGACCAGTTTAAAATTTGAGTACATTGACCTTGAAAAGATCAACTCTGATCTAAAAGGTAAAATGCCAGCCAAACACTCACCTGGATGATTCTTACCACACTTGGGGCAGGCTGGAAAAGTACGGTTGCCTGAGACGTTGCCTTGAGATTTTGAGACTGGTGCTTGCTTTTTATGATCATGACAAGGCTTGAGAGACAGAGCGCTAGCTGATGAGGGTGCTGGGGATGCCGACCTCTGCTGGAACTGTGAGAGACTTCCACCGCCCGACCTCTGCTGAGAAAACTCATAGTTACCTGTCCTAGCCTTCTTATTATCCTTAGCCATCTCCTTAAGCTTATCCTCCTCAACCTGCTGCGCATGGGTCATAAACCTAGAGATATTCATATCCCCTAATAGCATAGATTCCTGCACTCTGTCTTTACTAAATCAGACACCCCATACAAGAACTTTCCCATCTGAGCCCTCGAATCGACCACCATGTATGGGGCATATCTGGAGAGCTGAGTGAAACTCAGCCCATACTCTTGGACCGTCATGGACCCCTGCCTTAAGTTCATGAACTCCTAGGCCTTAGCTTCCCTCAACTCTCTCAGGAAAAACCTATTCAGAAAAGCTTCAGTGAAACAGTCTCATGTCACAAGAGCTACATTCACACCTTTGTTGTCCTTCCACTGCGTGAACCAACTATGAGCCACATCCTTGGGTTGATAGGATGCTAGCTCCACACCATCAGTACTAGTCACTTGCATCACCTCAAGAATTTTCTTTATCTCATCAATGAAGTTCTGTGGATCTTCACCAACCTTCGACCCTAAAAACTCTGGTGGATTCATACGCACAAAATCACAACCCCTGAATGCAGCTGATCCGCCAGCGGGGTTCGCAGGAACTGGGGCCTACTTATTAGCCTGATTGGCAACTGTCTGAGCCAACAACTTAATAGCATTTCGGAACTCTGCATTTGTAACCTCATGGTTCAGGACTGGAGGAACTGCATTAACATTATGTGTGTTAGCTCTGCGAGGAGGAATGATCTGTAATGCATAACAATGGATTAGAAGGGAGAAGTCGATTCACACTTAATCGCACGATAAAGATAGCAAAAGAAGTGAAGTTTTTCTTAGAACACTTCATAGCATCCCCCTCATAAGTGTGGTGCGTTTAACACCCATGAGAGAGACTTTACTTAGTGTGGCTTTTAGATATCCTAGGACTCTTGAACCTGATGCTCTGATACCAAGTTTGTCACGCCCCGAGGCTAGCCCCTAGACGTAACACGGGACCCAGGTTCATAAGTAACCTCGAGCTAACCATGAATCTGGTATATCACAAGCATACTGAATATAATTCAAAAACAAGTGGAAGCATAACTAAGAAATAAGCAAAGATAAAAGAGTATATCTGATAATATCTGAAAGAAATGACTGAGTTCAAACAGTACAACCCAAATTAACTGAATACTGACTCTATGTATGAATGCCTCTAATACTGATGAGCTACTGGGATAAGTCCCCAGCTAGCTCCAAAATACTAAAACTAACAATATCTGACTAAATCAAAAAGCATAATAAACTGTCCTCGGAGGATGAGGACTCACCCCTGACTAAGCTGATGTGGCACCGATAGGAGCTAATCACGTGCCTGAACCTGAGAATCTGAGCCTGCATCATAATAGGATGCAGCATAGAGTATGCGTCAGTACTTTGAATGTACTGAGCATGAGGGATATTCAAAGCTGACTAAAATATAAACATGCTAAAAATACTGAAAGCTGTAATCTGAACTAAATTGTAGTACGCAGGCCCAAATGTATAATTATGCATAAAACAACTGAGATGCAGGAGTAACATGAAAGTATGCTAAAAGATGAAAATAAATGTAACTGAGGGCCTAGAGTGCACTTCTTAATCTAATACTGTGGGACAGCTTATTAACCGACATAAATCACGTAAGCTAAATGTGGAGTCCGATGTATACGCCACATCTAGAGGACCCAATATACCTTGCCAGGGTATAAAGGCATGGTTGTGGCGTGATCACTAAATCTGGTGCCCAACAGAGGGGACTTATAATCCTACGTTGGCACATAGTTTTGGGACCTTAAGGGTACGCTGAATCCTAGTCCAACTCGATGCTAAAATACTACTCCCAAACTGAATATAGCTCAATCCAAACTGACATCCTAAGTTTCTAGGTCAGGACTAGACTAGTCTAAAATCTTTGTTTTTCTGAAATAATATAGTAGACTAACAACTAGTTAAATTCTGTTGTTAAAGCTCATACTAAAAATCTGAAATGAGTTCGAAGGACATGTGATACTTTAGAAAAATCCTACAATTTAGGGCAATTTCCTTAATTTCACAAAACAGTGTGAAAACTTATGCAAATCATTTAAAATGTATTGCAATCATATAAAACAGTATATATATCATATGAGAATTAAAACAACAAAATTCTAGAAAGATTTGCATAATTTGGGTAGGAACTCTAATTCTTGAATTCGTGGAAAACACTGTAAAGAGCTGAGAGTTTTTGGAATAAGGGTGAACAAAACCCTTACTGAATACCTATATACCTGGTGGATGAAAATCCCTGCAAGAATCTAGAGTTGAAACTTGGAGGAGAGAACCCTAGGCCTGGAACTTTGGAGAAGACGCTCTGTCTAATTTGAATCTCTTTTAGAAAAGTCTGACTTTGTTTTTGGGGAAATAGACTTAATAAAATAGGCCTAAAACTATTTATAGTCAGAGAAAAATTTGAAGGGAAAGGTCTAAAACACCCCTGATAAATTTAATTGAAAGCTGCTAGAAATTCGCGTCTCAGGTTCCATGGATGGGTTCTACGGCTCGTGGAAAGTTCATGGCTCGTGGAACCCTGTCGTGGTTCCTGGGCCTGGAAAACCAAGCTACTGGAACAACTCCCACGAGTTGGGTTCACTACTCGTGGAAACTTCCACGGGTCGTGGAACCCACTCGTAGTTCCTGGGATGAGATTTCTGGGTCTCTGAAGTTGGGTTGCACTACTGGGGTTCACGACTCGTGGAAACTTCCATGGGTCGTGGAACCCACTCGTGGTCCCTGAAGACTTAAAACTGAGCTGCTGGAAATGGTTTCCACGGATGGCATATACGATCTATGGAAACTTCTACACACCGTGAACATGAGTCGTGGTCCAGACTTCAGAGAAGTAGTCCCCTAATCTGAGTTCCACGAATCTAGTCCACGACTCGTGGATTGTTCCACGGCTCATGGAAGTGACTCATGGTTCTACTAACAGTTGGAAATTTTATTTTCTTCTGGTTTTCTGAGCTAATTCTGGGCTTGGAAGTTCTGGGATATTACAACAATACATAAACCTTTTCAACAAACAAAAAGCTATTTCATTGGGGCTTTACTTCACTTTTCCTTCCTTAATCTTTCACTCCTTAACATCTTAATTTTTCAACTAAAGCGCTTAGGAGTTTTGGATCACCTTGTGGGCAATGGAAACAAAAGAAATATGCTATAAATGAGGCTACCAAAGAATAGGCTAAAGGCTCAACGGGGCTAGCTAAGGTTATGTACAAGGGCAGATAAAGAGGGTATAAAACATGACTATCAAAGAAATGCCTATATCATCTCTTAAACTCAACATTCTTTATTTTGCTTTGCAAACACACGGGGAAGTTCTAGACACCAAAATGCAATATGGAATAACAAAAACCTCACTCACACTTGGCACATGTTCAAATCAAGAAGGCTACTTATAGACTCTCAATCAAGCAATTTCAAGAATTCACATTTAAGCCAACATCACACAAGAGTCAGATAAAAGAGCCTAGGTGTCTCACAGTAGTCGTTCACTTTTCTAAATCATGCCATAAAATTCAACACCAACTTGAAACAAGTAATCATGTGTAGCACCTAGCAAGAGCATCTCTATTTATTCCTACAGACAAAAAAAATTTAAATTTACTCCTAAAAATCAAAAAGGATACTGGGTTCAAAGGGCTCCCCCTCGAAAAAGAATTGAAAAGAAAAACCGAGGGGTAGGTGAAGTGTGCTTCTACTAAACAAACCAAACACAAAAAACTGAAAAACCAACAAAAAATAAAATAAAATCTTTTCGTAATTTTTTCCTAATTTAATCAAAAACTTGTAAATAAATAAAAATCCTATAGCTCACTTCACCTTAAACAAAATGGAAGATTCTCACTCCACACTTAAAATCATACTTTGTCCCCAAAGTATAAATTAAACGTAAAGATAGAAATACTCCCTGAGGCCTCTAGGCCTAGCTAGTAGCATGAAGTTCATCAGAGGGGTCCAGACCCCACACTTAGTGTTTTCCATGCTCCTTAGTTGCGTTCTCAGGTACTCGGACCTCCCTTCAACCTGTTGACACAACACAAAAAAAACACCAACGGTGATACTAAAGAAAAAACTGACATAAATAAAAATACTACCTTAACTTGGGTTGCCTCCCAAGAAGCGCCTGATTTAATGTCGCAGCATGACTCACATCACGACTTTCATTCCCATTCTCTTCCTCCTACTTGGGGCCCATCTTCTCCTTCTTTTCTAACCTCTCGTGTGCTCACGCTCGAGGTCTGGGGCCTTCCTCACACCTACCTTTTCAGTATTTTATTCAGGTCCTTCAGATTCAGGCTCTTTTGGCAATTTGGGCAGCTCCATGAGAGAGTTCAAAGATATAATTAGAGCTATGCTCTTCTTCACCCCACACTCATTCACTTCCATCGCTGTGATCATGTATAGATCTTTGTAGTGTGAGGGTATATTGAGTGTTTTGTACACTCTAAAGACCACCTCTTCATCATTTAATCTCATCTTGAGTGTGCCCTCTCTCACATAATCTCATCTTTAGGTTGGTGGTTCCCCAACAAGTTACATCAGTACAGGTTTGACGTATATTCCTCACTCATGATAGAATTTAACTGATATAGATTATGAACTAATCATCTATTGGTCGCTTCCGACAAAGTGAGCTTTCATAAAAGCTGATATCATCTGTTGGATAGAGATTCAATAAAAAATTTGTCATGCTTTTCGATAGACCAGTTAAAATCTAATCTTACCAGTAACCTTATTGAGTTGCTCTCAATAGTGCATGTGTTTTTTTTACTGCTGATAGTATTGTTATCTGCTTAATTATGTTGCTTGTATATTGCTTCTGAATGATATCTCTATCTTGTGGTACCTGTATTTGACTTTTATCCATATTGAGATTTTTTTTGTCTTCCATAATAATTTTTAAAATGAGGAATATTTTATGGTACACAATCTCTTTTCAAGATTATTTTAGTAGGAGGGGAAAATGTCTTACAAAAAACAAAAATCATTATACTTAGAATTCTTAATATCATATTATAACTTTATCCACTATTCATTTGCAACAATCTTTTATATATCAACTTTCCTCAAGAAATAAAAGCTTAGTATTTTTTTTACGAGTAATTATTTTGTCATAATATATGATAATGATAAATTAAAGTAGAAAATAGTAATTACTAAAGAAACGTTCCTTTTTCTTCAAATTCAACTTTCACAAATATGAAAATATGACACAACACTTCAGTATGCTTTGCAATTATAATAAAATATCAATCAAATATGTCTATCATTTATTAGTTTAAAACCTTCCTTCCCTGTTAATATATTTATATTTTAATTAATAGAGGATAATCATGAATACAAAACTAGTAACTACATATTATTAAGACAATCAACCAAAAGATGAGACAATTAATTACTTACTTGCCCAAAGAGAAAAGAAAGGACGTTACAAGAAGAAGAAAAAAAGAAAAGGGAAATAAATATTTGATTGTTTAGTTTTTCTATGAGAAGAAAAGAGGGAATGAGCTGTAATATCATGGAATAATTAAAAATTAATTGTGAGTTAGACTCATTAGTACTGTCCTTTTGGTTTCCAAAAGCAAAAGAGGAGGAGAAGAAGAAGAGGAAGAAGAGGAAGAAGAGTGAAGATGTCTCCTCAGTTCTTCAAGATTATTTTATCTCCTAATGCCTCTAAATTAGTAAGTTTTGCAAATTGATGCATGCAATACATTTTCATCTTTTTCTGTTTTTCTAAATTATAGTAGGTTGTGCAAATTAGTACGGTTCCTCTCCTTTTCATTTGAATTCCCCTTTTGGTTTGTGAAAAATGAGTGATACTTCTTCATTTTCTGTGTTGTTTGTACTCTTCATGACAATATTTTTGAAGAGTCTTTAAGCAACATTTCAAGTGATCAGGCTGTAAAACCTAAAAAATCTTATTTGTGTCTACTGTTCGGGTGATGTCAATTTTCTGAAAAGAAATGACACCAAACTTGGGGAGTGAAAAATGAAATTTCAAACAGCATAAGAGGGAGCTTTCTTTGATTATGACAAACTAGGGAGGTTAGGCCGCGTTGTTTTCAATGGTAAAGCTAAATAAATAGCCAAATATATGGCAGTATATATCTGGTCTACATGGTTTGTAGTTGAAGGGGAGCCTTGGAGTAATTGGTAAAGTTGATGTCATGCGACCAGAAGGTCACGGGTTCAAGCCTTGGAAATAGCCTCTGGCAGAGAAATGCAAAGTAAGGCTGCATACAATAGACCCTTGTGGTCGGGCCCTTCCTTGGACCCTGGGCATAGCGGGAGCTTTAGTGCACCGGGCTGCCCTTTATGGTCTGTAGTTGAAGATGTTGCAAACCCCCAAACTCATGGGCAAATAAAAAGAATTAACGAGAGCTTTAGTGCACCGGGCTGCCCTTTATGGTCTGTAGTTGAAGATGTTGCAAACCCCCAAACTCATGGGCAAATAAAAAGAATTAATTTCCTTGTGTTTTCTTTATAATGATATCTTTCAGAGTGTCACTACATGTTAAAAATTACAAATACAATCCGAAAAAGAGACATTCCATCAGAATCAATTTTTCCATACACTTTACAACAACAACATACCCACAAGGTGGGTTTTTCATACACTTTAATTTCAGAATATTTCTACTTGTCTCTTTTTCATATTACTCATCTTTGCTTTTAAGGTAAAGTAATTGTGCAAAAGCTCAGTATACTATTTTTAGATAAAATAGCCAGTTGAAGTCATTACCTTTGAGCATGCATCCTTCCATGATTTTCATATGAGATTGAACGAGTGTAAATCCCTAATATCAATGCTGATGCCAAAAACCCAATCTGATCAGTCAGTTTGATGCTGTAAAGAAAGTCATGTAATGTATCTATGGTTGACATGCCTTTCAAGTAGGTCTTCAAGTGGGTTTACAGCAGGCCAATCATTTTAGCATAATGACATGCTCCATAGAATTTATGTACTGTAACGTGTCGAAATAAATACAGGGGTTTGGGAAGGTATTTGGCAAACCTTAATTTAAATATAACCCCTGCTTTTGAGTAGTAACTAGATTGAATAACAAAAAATAGAAAAATGAATGAACACTTTGAACTGAAGATCAGGAATTAGGAAGGTTTTTGCTCTTGTTAGCATTTGATTATATAAAACCTTTGATCAACTGTACCAAGAAGGCAATATAGACAAAAACTGAGTCTTATGGACAATGGACAAGCTTTTCTGGCGTACATTTATAATCTGTTTTGAAGAAATTAGGGATTAGCAATCAGTCTTGTAAAACATGATTGACAGATAATTAGACCCAAGCATAACTAGTCACTTTCAGTATTTGTTGTTTGTCTCTGTACATGATTTTCTTACTTGTTATCTTGGTATGGCGTTTTCGTTCTCCTTTTCCCCGTGTCTATATGTGATTGGAAACTTGACTACAGTTTCTTGAGCTCTCTTACACCAACTTCTTGGTCTAAAAGTTCTCTTTTCTTCCCATTTGTTTTCTTCTCTTATTTTCTTGCTCATATCTTTCTAATTTTGGTATCCTACAGCACATCCCAGATGAATTTGTAATGAAGTATGGGGCTGATCTGCGAGGTCTTGTCTTCCTTGAGGTTCCAAGTGGCGCAATATGGGAAGTAAAATTGCAAAACTCTAATGGCATGAAATGGCTGAAGGAGGGCTGGAACCAGTTTAAAGAGTACTATTCAATTGGTTGTGGTTACTTTTTACTCTTTCAATATAATGGAAACTCTCATTTCTCTGTCTTCATATTTGATTTAAGTGCTTCCGAGATCGAATATCCTTCTGGCCCAAATGAAGATATAACACCAGAGAATTTTGTAAATATAGTGGGTGATGCTAGTCACAGGAAGAAGGCAGGCGGGCCTGAGACACAGAATAATGCATGTGATGACGATTTTCTGAGAAACAAGACTGCAAAAGTAGCAGATGGTTCATATTCAAAAAGAGAAAAGTCTGGTATTCCAGTATCCCGCCCTAGCGGTCTACCAGAAAGGCAGGAGCCTAACAGGGTGAAGCTTGAGAAACCAGACGTGGAGGAAGATTTGTACTATACAACGCAAAAAGACAAAAGGAAGGAGATTAAAGAGAAACTTATAAACCAAAACATGGAGAAGAATTTGTATTGTGCAGCAGATAAAGGAAATGGTATACTGATTAAATGTTGTGTCTTAATTCATGGTTTCTTCTTGTTCAATATCTTGAGAATCTTCCGTTGTGGTAAAAATTCTTCTTGAAGATGCCAATAACTTTTTGCTGACTTTTTCTTCGTATCCTCCTCTCCCTCCCCGGTCCCCATCTTTGGCAGAGCACTGCAATGAAGTACTAGATTCCTCAGCCTCCAAGATGACAAACACTACAAAATGCAATAAAAGGAAATATTCTCTCAGTTTGGAGGCATCACGTTGTAGGTATCCTCTACGAAGTAAACAGGTGGAGCTTGAACAATCTAAAGAAAATGGGAGTCCTTCATATTCTGGAAAACAAAGACCTGCCGCTTCACTATCCTGTCCCGGTACTCAGTCAGAAAGAAAAGAGTCTACCAGGGTGAATCTTGAGAAAGCAAACTCGGAAGAGGATTTTTGTTGTTCAGTGCCAAAAGCAAAAAGGGAGGAGACTAACATGGAGAAACTTGTAAAACAAGATAGGCAACATAATATTTATGGTGAAGCATATAAATTTGAAGGTATTTGGTTTTAATATTTGTGCCACTCTCATTGATGCTGCTGGTTCAGTAATAAGACAACTTTCCTTTGTTAGATTAATTACGTTGAATTATGTTATGACGGATGACATTCTTCTTTTATTATCGTCCCTTCCTTTCCCCCCTCCCACATCATGTTTTTGGCAGGGCACTGCAATGAAGTACCAGTAGTGGATCCCTCAGCATCTAAGGTGACAACCACTAATCAACATAATAAAAATAAAACCGCCACCAGTTTGGATGCATCAAATTGTCGGTATCCACTGCGAAGTAAGCAACTGAAAGAGGTGAAGATTGAAAAAGGAGATGTGGAAGGTATTTGTTCAGTAACTTGTTCTTTTTGAGATCCATCATGTTGAATTATGTAATGATGGATGAGATTTTTCTTCTTCCTCCCCTCCCGCTTCGTCTTTTTTGCAGAGCACCGCAACGAAATACCAGTGGTGGATCCCTCAGCAACTAAGATGACAACCACTAACCAACATCATGAAAAGAAAACTGGTGCCAGTTTGGATATGTCGCATTGTAGGTATCCACTGCGAAGCAAGCAACTAAAAGAGGTGAAGCTTGAAAAACCAAACGCGGAAGAGGATTTGGTTTATGTAGATCAAAAAGCAAAAAGGAAGAAGGCTAACAATGTGAAGTTTGAGAAAGGAGATGTGGAAGGTAACTTGTTTAGTTAACTTGTCCTTTGTTAGACTCATCACGTTGAATTATGTTATGATGGCTGACAGTTTTCTTCCTTTCTTCTCCCTTCTTTCTCCCCCCTCCCATGGCATTTTTTCGGCAGAGCGCTGCAAAGAAGTACCAGTAGGGGATCCCTCAGCATCTACTACCACTAATCGACATAATGAAAAGAAAACTACCACCAGTTTGGATGCATCACATTGCAGGTATCCACTGCGAAGTAAGCAACCCAAAGAGGTGAAGCTTGAACAATGGGAAGCGGGAGGGAATATGCATAATAAAACGCCAAAAAGTAAAGTAGCAGCAGATTCTCCATATTGTAAAAGACAAAATTCTGGCCTTCCAGCCTCTCCAAGTTGTCAACCTATCAGGGTGAAACTTGAAAAACAAGACGATTTGTTCTGTGCAGCAGAAAAAGCAAAAAGGAAGGCGACTAACAATGTAAAGCTTGACACAGGAGATGTGGAAGGGAATCTGAATAGTGCAGCTTATAAAGGAAAAGGTATGTCATTCTTTCTTTTATGGTTACTCTCATGGATAATACTTGTTTAGTAACAAGAGAATCTTACGTTGTTGTGGCCATTTTGTTAAATTATAAGATATTCTTTGGTTTTTTCTTTCTCTCAGATTCTACATCCTCTGAGATGACAATACTTGGCAAGAAAAATATGTTATCCTCAGAGAAGCACAATTTGGGAATGTACTTCAATCCACACTTTACTGTTTCTATGCAGCCAGCTCATGTCTTGAGAAACTTCCAATTGGTAAGTTGTCAAGTCAAGAGATGTTGCATCCATAGTTGAAGGAGAAGGGGATAAAATTACTAATAATCCAATAAAAGAGTAACAATTTCTGTTTTTGCAGGATATACCTGTAAACATTTTCAAGAAATGTATCAAAGAGGAGGAAACTTTTGTAAATCTACGTGTTTCTAATGGGAGAACTTGGCGTGCAAAGTTGCTTAACCTTCAATCAAATTGCACGAAGATCGAATCATCAGGTTGGAGAAACTTTGTGCTCGGCAACAGTTTAAAAGAGCATGACACTTGTGTCTTTGAGCTGATTGACGGTATCGAGCCAATACTAGATGTAACAATTTTCCGAGCCACAACTCCCGTTTCTTGAAAGACAGTCTCCCATTTTGCAAGCATGTGATTGTGCTTTAGCTTTCTATCAAATTCTTGGGATGATAATTTTGTATTTTGGTGCCCTCTCCTTCTATTTCCTAAAAGCAGTTACTACTCTTCTGAAACTATGTTCCTTCATCTTGGTTTGCCTCAAATCAGTTTGCCTGATAATATAATCTCTCTTCTATTGCTCATTAGATATCTCTCTTATGCTGGGGTTTTTAGCTATTCTCAATGACTTCGAAAAAAAGAAAAAAATGATCAGATTATTAACGGTCGTGTGTTAGCACAAGAAATGTGTAGATAATTGGCACCTAATTGTGACCTAGTGGCCAATGAAAGTTCAAAATTCAGTAGAGATAAAATTGTTAGGTGGCTTACTTTCATATGCCTAAGCGTTGATGGGTAAGCTTTGATGGATAGTGTTATCACGTATTTGTGATGGTTAGAGATAGCAGGACACAATAAAATACAAGTAATAAGAAATCAAGAAAGTTGAATTGATGATTGAAGGAAGAAGGTTTTCTTTGGAAGGGCCAATTAGAGATTAAAGAAGTGTGGGAACATAATTGAAAATACATAACATAAACTCCTGACGAATATCCCTAAGAAGATTAAAAAATTAGTACACATATTAATAGCTAAATTCCATGAATTGTTTACTTTTGTTAGCCAAATTAATAGTTTGACACCTTCACATTTTCCTTTATAACCACACAACCCCAAAAAACCTAGACTCTCCTCCTCCTCTCTTCCACCCCATAAAAAACAACTACCATGGCTGCTCCACGCCACTTTGTCATCATCTGCCCAGATTCATCTTTTCCCCCCTTTCAACTAGGGATGACAATGGTGCGGGCGAGACGGGTGCGGAGCAGGTTTTTGCTTATGCGGGGCGGGGCGAGGAGCTCTTATGCGGGTGCGGGGTGGGTTATAATTTTTGAAATTCAATGTGAGACGGGGCGGGTTGCTGATCAATTTGTTTGTGGAATTACTCATTATATACAGCTTATGAAATTTCATCAAAATAATTACAAATAACTTATGCTATAAACTGCACAGATTGTATAACAAGTACTATTCGACTGTTAGTATTAGTAGTTTAATTTTTTTCTAATTAAGACAATGAAAAATAGTAAAAAATTGATTCCAATTCTCTCAACATTATAATGAACCACTGAAAAGGCAATGCACAAAAAGTTACAGCTTTTCATCGCACACGAGGTAAAATATTAGTAGAAAAAAATGAAATAAGAAAAAAACGAAGCTTTAATAAGTTTGTTGAATGTTGCATCACGTATTTCACATTATATATTAAAACAGTGGCATGAAAAAACTGAAAACACATAAAATGTTATGCGGGACGGGGCGGGGTTAAAATTTTGCGGGTTAAGGCCACCCATCCCACCCCGCCCCGCCCCATTGCTATCCCTACTTCCAACTTCAATTTCTTCCACGCCACCATCCTTTTCTCCCCTTCGCAGACCCCAAATCGAGTAATTATAGAATTTTGATTCTAAACTTACAATTTTATTTGATGTATAATCATCGCATAATTAATGTATAATTAATTTTTCTCATTATATAATGTTTAGGTCGGTAGTTTATGTATAATTATTAAATATTTGATGTATAATTGTCTTTCTTTGTTATATAATATTTATACACAAGTTATATATTAATTATATGCTTGAATTGGAATATTTTAATTATGTATAAGAATATTTTTGCAACAACAATAAAATACCTAGTAAATTCCCACAAAGTGGGGTCTGGAGAGGGTAAAATATACGCAGACCGTACCTTTACCCCAGAAGTGAAGTAAAGAGGTTGTTTCCGGTAGACCCTCGACTCACAAAATCCAAGATAGATATCCAAAAAATAAAGCAGTAGATAATCACAAAACTATAACAACAAAGTAATACTAGAGTCTAACTACACGAAGCACTAGCAAAATATCTGATGCAGATGAAACAAAAACTACAAGAGTAACCCTACCAAAATGGGCCATAAGACACTGCACTCCTCCCTGCTATGAAGCCAACCTACCTACTAACCTTCTATCCTAATCTGCGCCCTCCACACCTTCCTATCTAAGGTCATGTCATCGGTAAGATGCAACTGCGTCAAATCCTGCCTAATCACCTCTCTCCAATATTTCTTCGGTCTACCTCGATCTCTCTTAAAATCGTCCATAGCCAACCTCTCACACCGTCGCACAAGGGCCTCCTCGCATCTCCTCATAACATGACCGAATCATCTCAACCTTACTTCCCGCATCTTGACTTTCACCGAAGACACTCCCACCTCGTTTCGAATATCTTCATTCCTACACCTATCACTCCTTGTAAACCCACACATCCAGCGCAACATCCTCATCTCTGCCACTTTCATCTTCTGAACATGAAAATTCTTGACCGGCCAACACTCCGCCCCATACAACATAGCCGGTCTAACTGCTACTCTGTAGAACTTGCCTTTCAGTTTAAAAAGCACCTTCTTGTCACACAAGACCCCGGATGCCAGTCGCTATTTCATCCACCCTACCCAAATACGATGGGTCACATCCTCGTCAATCTCACCATCACTCTGGATAATAGATCCTAGGTACTTGAAGCTACTTCTATTTTGGATGACATACGTGTCAAGCTTCACTTCCACGTCGGTCTCGGGTGTCACCTCACTGAACTTGCACTCCACATATTTCATCTTGGTCCTACTCAATCTAAACCCTTTAGACTCCAGGGTCTGTCTCCAAACCTCTAACTTGTCATTAACTCCTTCGCGGGTCTCCTCAATCAAAACTACATCGTTAGCAAATAACATACACCAGGGCACCTCCCCTTGAATTTGTCGCGTCAACACATCCATCACTAAGACAAATAAAAAAGGACTAAGGGATGATCCCTGGTGCTATCCCATCACTATGGAGAATTGCTCATAATCTCCCCCACCGTCCTAACATGAGTCTGAGCACCATCGTACATGTCTTTGATCAACCTAGTGTATGTCACGGGTACACCCCTAACCTCCAAGCATCTCCAAAGAACCTCCCTGGAAACTTTGTCATACGCCTTTTCTAGATCAATAAACACCATATGCAAATCCTTTTTCCTCTCCCTATACTGCTCCACCAATCTTCTCACGAGATGAATAACCTCTGTAGTCGATCGTCCTGGCATGAATCCGAACTGATTCTCAAAAATAGTCATAATTTTCCTTAACCTCGACTCCACAACCCTCTCCCAAACCTTCATGGTGTGACTCAACAACTTGATACCCCTATAGTTGTTGTATTTCTGGATGTCACCCTTGTTCTTGTACAATGGAATCATTGTATTGTATCTCCAAGACCCAGGCATCTTTGTCATCCTGAATGTGAGATTAAACAACCCAGTCAGCCATTCCATCCCTGCCCTGCCAGTATACTTCCAAAAATCCACCGGAATCTCATCTGGCCCGGTCTCTCTACCCCTATGCATCTTACGAATAACACCTTTAACCTTCTCCACCTTAAAATGCCTACAATAGCCATAGTCACAACGCCCCTCCGAATGCTCTAAGTCCCCCAACAAAATGCTCTTATCACCTTTATCGTTCAAGAGTTTATGGAAGTAAGTCTGCCATCTCTTCCTAATGAGGACCTCCTCCACCAAAACATTACCATCCTCATCCTTGATACACTCTACTTGATCAAGGTCCCGGGCCCTCCTCTCCCTAGCCTTGGCAAACCTATACAACTTCCTATCTCCCCTTTACCTTCTAAAACTGTATGTAAGTTCTCGAAAGATGCTGTCTTAGCCAGTGTAACCGCCAACTTAGCCTCTCTCTTAGCTATTTTATACTCCTCCCTATTCTTGCGCTTCTCCTCCTCATCCTTACTTTCAACCAACTTCGTGTAAGCCCCCTTCTTCGCCTCCACCTTTCCCTTCACTTCTTTATTCCACCACCAGTCCCCACGATGCTCGCCAGAGCGGCCTCTCAAAACACCTAACACCTCATTAGCCGTCTCCCTGATACAACTGGAAGTCGTCTCCCACATACTATCCACATCACCTCTGTTCTCCCAAGCCCTCAAAGTCATCAACTTCTCCCTATCTCCAAGGCGCTGGCTATAAATTCTCAGCCGGACATCCATCCTCCTCTTCCTTCTCTCCTGCCTAATTTTCAAGTGCATCACCAAGAGCTTATGCTGGGTCGAAAGGTTCTCACTCGAAATCACCTTACAATCTTTACAAAGACCTCTATCCCCCTTCCTAAGGAGCAAAAAGTCGATTTGCGTCCTGGTCACCGAACTACGAAAGGTAACCAAGTGTTCCTCTTTCTTCGGGAAGCTCGAGTTCGCTACCCACAAACCAAAAGCTCAAGCAAAATCCAATAGGGAGGCCCCTCCTGCGTTTCTCTCCCCGAAGCCAAAACCTCCATGCGCGTCAGCGTAACCCTCCGGGGACGATTCGATGTGCCCATTGAAATCCCCACCTAAAAAAATCTTCTCAGAGTTAGGTACCCCTCCCACCACCTCATCCAAAGCCTCCCAGAAGCCCTTCTTCTCCTCCTCATCCAAACCCGCATGCGGCGCGTTAGCACTAATAATGTTCAAAGTAGATCCACCAATGACTAACTTGATTTGACCACATATTTCATGGCTATTTTTGAAAAAAACTTATTTTTAGGGCTACAAAAAGTTTTAAACACTTAGTTTGGCTATTTAAGATTTTCCCCCCTTTTTTATAGTTTAAATGGAAAAGGTCAAAATGCTCTTAAAATATGCGAAATTCATCAAATTTGTCTTTTATTAATAGTTGGTCCAAAAATACGAATATTTCTTTGGGATAATTTCAAAAATATACAGTTTAAGAAAAATAATTATATTTACAGAGCCCAATTTTACACGATATATATTTTTATACATCTTTATACATATTTATATAACTTTATACATCTTTATACATATTTATATAACTTTATACATCTTTATACAATATTATACCCTTACTATACACAAATGTATAAATTTGTGTAAGAGATACTTATACACACTTTTACATTGTTATATATCTTATACATAAATATACACACACACACACATATATATATAATATTTAAATAATATATTTACCATGTATAAGTATGTATAAACATTGATTATATACATTTATACTAGAAAATACCTTTCAAGTCATCACAACATTTAATGAATTTTTTTACACTCTTTCAGTATAAATTTAATTTTCTTGACCTTTTCAGAAATTTGTTGAATTTAGAAGTAGTCATCACAATTTCGGCGACCTTTCCCATCATCACTTAGTCTTCAACTCCTTTTAAATCAATGGCACCAAAAATCTGGGCCATTTTATGTAATAGTAAGGATTTGGATTAAAAAGTGTAGTAAATTTATTTCAATATTCATAAAATGTAATTTTCCTTATTTGTAAAGCAATTTGACAGGGAATTTTCTCACCAATCATGTTTTAGTGAATGGATTGGGTATAGTTTATTTAAAGGTGTGCTTTTCATTCTTAAATATTTTGAGATTATTAGAGGATCTAGTATATGAAATGTGTATAACAATCTGATATGCTAAATTTTAAAATATCAATATGTATACAATCATATTACGTTGAATGGAATATGCATAGTTTATGATAAATATAACCATTCATATATATTTGGTAAGAAAACTATTATTGTATAATGGTAATCAGAAAAGTAACGCTATATTTTTTTTGTAAATAAAATTCTTATTTAGTATAGATACGGTTTTTCCCTTTTGCAACCCCTACTCGTAACCTTCTATGTTTTTAATTCTCTTTTTTTTTTTCGTTGGATTTTCCATGGGCCCATAGTTTCACATGTATGAGAAATTCCAAATCACATAAATACAAAAAAGGGTAGGGAAAGGGAATTGTATGTAGCAAAAGATGACCCTATGTGACAAGGGAATTCCTCTATTTTCTTTCTTTATTCGATAGCTATAGCATTCTCGACTCCGATGCCTTCATCCCCTACTCAAGACAAAGCTCTCCACATGTTATTTGTACAATCTTTGCCCCAACTTGTCTCTTTCCCACCTGTTCCATTTCATTTTATGTGGTATTTGTTTTTTTTATATTTAAAAAAGATTTAATTTTAAATTTCTCATTTTAATTGTAAATCAAACGTCATATTAATTTTCTATATGAATAACTTACTTCCTAGCTAGCTACCAAACATTTTATACTTTATATCGAAATTAATACATGAATAAATTAACTTTTTCTTTACTGGCTACCGAACTACCCTCAAGTGTTAAACAAGTTCACAAACCTATAGAAAGTACCAAAAATTTAAAAACAAAAGCATTAGGGACAGTGGAATGAGTGTGGTTAGGATTTTTTTAGTACTCCAATCGATACCATTCGCTGCTTTAAAATACAGACAACTTAACTCGTGATTCTGCTTAGAATCATAAAACGTACCCTGGGGCAACTTGTCATGCACAGCCCCCCCCCCCCCCTCCCCCCATATAGGGGATATATAGAACTATATACACATCTATAGGTAATAGGAGTATCTAAATTGAATTGTTTCACATGTATCCAGGTGGTTCAGTGAGTGAGCACTTGTCATTTGCCAATTTCTATATTTAAAGCACTGATCGACTTTCTTGGTTTTCATTCAATGCAAAGCAGCCATGTTAGACCTTTGTGATCTGCAAATCCATGTCAATGGCCAACAAACATTCTTCCTGCACGAGGTAAATTAAATTAAATCTTTCTTTTTCAACGCCAAATCAATCTTGAAAACTCCCATTTCGTTGAAGTAGTATTTGTTTTAATTTCTGCAGAAAGTATTTTCAAGATTCTGTGGGAAGTTGAGGAAGATAATAAAGGAAGAAAAGAGGAGAAGTCAGATAAGGACATCAGGAATAGATATTGATGATTTCCCAGGTGGGGCTGAAGGTTTTGAATTGATTTCAAGATTCTGTTACAACAATGGCAGCATCACAATCACTGTCTCAAATGTGTCACTCCTCCATTGCTGTGCAATGTCTCTTGGGATGACTGAGAAAGTGTCTTCTTGCAATCTCTTGAATCAAACTGAGACATTTCTTGAAGGATTGTTTAATTGGTCGTGGCAAGATATTCTGACATCCCTCAAGGCTTGTGAATCTTTCTTCTCTTTTGCAGATTCTTGTGGACTAATTCAAAAGCTCATCAATTCACTTCTTGCAAAGATTGCTCAGAATTCTGATGTCACTCTCCTCTTTGCTTCGTCCTCTTCGTCTTCCTCTTCTCCAGATACGCGAACCCCTTCTTCTTCTTCTTCTTCATCATCATCATCAAACAAACCAGTTTGGTGGTTTGAGGATATGACCATTTTAACCCCAAGTATAATAGAGCAGTTTCTCAAGACATTAGGGGCTTTTGGGAGTGAAAACAACAACTTAGTCCTAACAAGATTTGTGCTTCATTACTTGAAGACAGCAGCCCATTGCAAAGGTATTAACAATCTAATGATTTCAAGAACAGAGTACACTAGTCTAGCAGACACAGCAGTTCATGGGGTGGTTTTGATGGGAAAGAAAGCATTTTCTTGCAGAAGCCTATTTTGGGTATTGAGAATTGTTTCTGGATTTGGGATTAGCAGAGAGTGCAGGTCTGGATTAGAGAAATTGATAGGGGGATTGCTTGATCAAGCAACCTTAGATGATTTGCTAATCTGTGGGCATAATGGGGGTGCTTATGATGTTAATATTGTGCTGAGATTAATTAGATTGTTTGTTCATCGTGACTCCAAAATTATATGTGTACCAAGAATGATGAAAGTTGGAAAGCTGATAGATAAGTACTTGAGAGAGATAGCACCTGACCAAAGCCTAAAAATCTCAAAATTCCTTGGTGTAGCAGAGAGCCTACCAGATTATGCAAGGGATAACTTTGATGGGGTCTACAGAGCCATTGATATCTATCTTGAGGTGCATTCTCTCTTTCCACTTGTTCACTTTCATAAATACAACTACACTTTAGTTTTTGATGACAAGAGCTAAAAAATATGGGATAAGACAAAAAAGACAAGGGAATTGTTTTCAACTTTGGGTGGAAATGTTGAGGGAAAAAAAGGTACAATTTTGAATTTACAAGTGGAAGACAATCAAAGTTTGCATTATTGAACATTGAACAGAGAGTCCCACAAAGTACTAGTAGTAGAATTTTAAAATTTAGCTAAATTGCCTAGTACATTTTCTCTGTATTGCTTTGCTGGATTTCCGTGAAACTCAGACTACTAACTGTCATTTTCTGAAGAAGGTAATACTTTATCCTTTCTATTTTCTTTTCTTTTTGGAGGGTAAAAAGGGGTTGCTTGACATAGTCTAAAGAAGAAAACACCAATATTGTTGAAATTATTTCAGTATTTTTTAAAGTTTCCATTATTGGAGTTATGCTTCATTATACGATAGAAAAACGATGAAAGGAATCTAAGGAAGCATGCATAATTTTGGATTTGAGAAGACATAAATAGATCTAGTATTTGAATAATCTATACTTATTAGGTACTTGTAGTTGGTAGGGTCACTGAAGGTTGTTATAGGAACTTGTGAATTCATTCATCAGAACGTTACCAGTTGTGGACCTACCTACCTGTGTCTTGGTAGGAAAAAGAAGACCTAATACTAGTTGGTCTATCACCAACATCATTCTTGGACAGTTACTAAGTGAAGTCATTGGGAGATCAGAAACACTAATCCTGTAGGTAGTTTTAATGACATTTTTCTACTTGTACTGTTCTCCCTTTCTCGATCTTGATCAGTAAAGTAGGTTCAACTGATCCCCTTCAGCAGATTTACGGATACAAAACTTGCAATTAATGAACAAAAAGTATCTGAGCACATTTCATATACCCGTGACTATCCAAATATAGTCAAACATAGACTATATATACATGACAAGACTGACACGGGCACACTTGTTTACATATATTATATGTTGGTTTGCAATTAAAAATAACTTTAATACTTGCAGTCTCATCCAACCCTTCCATTAGAAGAAAGATCAAGACTATGCAGATGTCTCAACTATGACAAGCTTAGCCTCGAAGCATGCAAAGACCTAGCCAAAAATCCCAGAATCCCACCAAGAATTGCCATTCAGGCACTTGCTTCTCAGGGTTCAAGTCTCCCCACGGAGAATTTTGTGAAGGAAAAGAAGACAAGCATCAGTAAAAAATCTCATCATCAAATGGTTTTGTACAAGAAAAATAAGAGTGACATGAGCTCTAGTGCAAGTGATCATCATCATGATCAGAGTGCAGATGAAGAAGATGCAGAGAGTGAGCATATGAGACTAAATTTGCAAAGAATGCAATGGAAAGTTGTGGAGTTGGAGAAAGTTTGTAGGGAGATGAAAGGCCAAATGACAAGAATGGTCAAAACAGGGGCAATACCTCCCCCTCCTCACACTAGAGCTTTACCTAGGCTTTGTTGAATTCAATTGCCTACTCAATATTTCAACAGAAAAAAAGAAGGAAAAAAGAAATAGGAGAAGCAAATTACTAAAAATAGAGTGACATATATTGATAATTCATATGTGGCTTTCTTTTTTCCATTTGTGTGTTGTAAAAGCATGTATTGTTAATTTCATATTCCAAATTATGTATCTAAAGTTTTCTATGCATGCCAATTCTAAATTCTGCATTTCTATAACTATTTTATGACTTAATTCCCCCCTCCCCCTTTTTTAGTATGCATATGCGCGCCCACACAAAGGAAAGAGACTAGGAAATGTGGCAGACATGGTAAAGTAATACTACTTTAGATAATATAGTGAATGACTTCAGTGATGGACAAGATGTGGAAACGAAGTTGAGATAGTTCGAATATATAGAGAGGAAGAGCGTAAATGTCCCCATAGGGAGGTGCAAGAGGTTGATAGTGATAAGTCTAAGGAGAGGTAGACTAAAAAAGAATTGGGGTAATTAGACATGATATTACACTTCTTCAACTCATTGAGGACATGACTCTTGATAGAAAACATGGAAGTCAAGGATTAGGGTAGAGGGTAAATAGGTAGTCGAATGATTCTCCCTTTTCTTTTGGATTACATGATTCTAGCTTAGAGCACCTTGTCAGTATCATTATTAGTATTAGGTAGTCGGGTGATTACTACTATTGTTTCAGTTACTTGGGTTATCTTTACTACTATTTTTGTTGCCAGTACTTCTTTTATAGTATATTTTTCACCTACTTTTGTACTTGTACTTCAAACCTGTTTTTGAAAATATTTTTTTTGGGACGAGAATTTATTGGAAACAGTTCCATTTACCTCACACAAGGTAAGATCTGCGTACACCTTACCTTCTTCGATCTAGACTCCACATGCTTAATGTTTGTTTCATGTGCGGTGAAATGTACATAGTATAACATCAGTATAAGAAGAAGATCCTCTAATAGTTTAATGCTTAATAGTTTATTTAAAATATATGGAAACGAATTTAGCTGGTGTGGTTTAAACAAGTTCAATGTCTAAATGAGACAAAGCCAAATGGATGCTTCCATTTGATCACTTGTGACTTGACAACTTGTTATTATAAAGTCCCTTATAATACAAAACGAAAATGCCCTAGTAATCATGTGAACAATGATGCCAAAATTTTTGTAAAAGAAGTATCAATAATGAAGCCAAAACCATTCGGTCCGTGATTGGTACAACCAACTAATTTACATCTCAAAAAAGCATCTGTAAATTTTAAATGAGAATATGTTTCATCGGTAATTAAATAACTCCAAGCCGTACACACGACTTTCATCGAATATAACTTTTCGCAGAATTCTATATGTACTAATCTCTGAGAATGTGTATTACATATTTTTCCCATGTCAATTGGTAGAACTTTAACATAATATCGATATATTAAACATGTAACTTGTAAGCAATGACTAATTAAAATTTTGAAAGTAAAGTACAATAATTTGTAGCTTTATACGATCAATAGAATTAGTATGACCTTTTTTCTTATGTAGTTTTGCGAATATGTCGAATATTAGGGTGACATTTTCCTTGTCTTTTGATATTTCAAGAACAAATAATTTGAATGTGAACATGAGAAACATTAGTTATGTTTGCAAATGTTTCGTGTCGTAAAATTTTTGTCTCGTCTTTAAGAAACTGTTGAGTCGCATACATGTCAAAAAGTTTTTGTTGAATAATAGTATTTTATATAGATTGTTTAGAAATTTAAACAAACATATTTTTCAAGATGGCTATTATATTATTGTCAATTTCATGGTCTACATCTGAAAAAAACAAGTAGATAACTATTTGTGATAGAGATAGTTAATTAATAATTACTGATATTATAAAATTTAATCAATATATATAAATTATAGTTGCACACATATGCATTCTTTTTTTAATTCAAAATTATAGATCCTATCATCTATGAATTTGACAGAAGAAATTTGTACTTATTCTTAAAAAATACAATCGTAATATAAATTATAACAATAATTGATCACTTTGTGTAAATATTCAAAAAAAAAAGTTCAAAGGACTAACAATCAAGTATGTATCTAAAGTTTATATCTTTTATACTTCTCAAAAATCTCAAACATATGGTTTCCTACAAATGAGATTATATTTTTTGTAAAATTAAAACTTTTTTAAAAATAAATTATGAGTTTGAGGGGGCTCCCTGACATGCATCAATCTGAACTGGAGGTGTAGAAACTGGAGCTGCTCCTCCTCATCATCCTTCGACCTATTCGACCCGCAGAATAATTACATTCTATCCATCATCTTGTTCAAGAACTTTCTCTTTCTCTTCCTGTGCTCTCTGAATTTCCTCTGTTGCTTTTTCACTTTTCCTTGCCTGCGACTCATGTGCTCCAATCTATTATTCATAGCATCTAGTCTCCCTGAAATCAACTTCTGGTCGGTGACCACTTTAGCAAGGGATGGGGGAGACTCAGTGCCTGCAGGTGTATTATCCCCAGATAGGCTAGAAGAAGGTCCAGCTAGCAACTACTGAACATGCGAACTCACTCCATGAATCTGGCTGGAGATATGGCGCATAATGTAAGGTCAAGATTTTAGTTGTCCTATAAGATGAAATGACCCGGATGCAACAGTGGAAGGACTAGCGGGCTCAGTGGAAGCATCTGGGAACTGCCCGAAGTATGGAGATGCTACATTAATCTTCCTCTTCTTAAGCTTGGCTTCTGGTGCTCTTTTCAATAATGGATGGATCAAGGCTTCCGGATTCTTCTCAACATCAGTTGAGCGTTGCAAAACCTTAGCTTCATAACACAACCTAGTAATCAAAGATGAGAAAAAGAGACTCTTGGACCTCGCAATAGCGACCTCCTCAATCTGGTCCACGATATGTAGCCCCACATTTACTTCTAAACCATCCAAAAGTGTAACACCCTGAAAATTCTAAGCTATGACCCAAACCACTTTCCATAGGTGTATGATCAATTACATAGTGTGGGAAGTGTATTGGATGCGAATCATGTTCATAAGAAATTCCTATCATCAAGTTAAGTTGAAAGCACCCCAACCAAATAAGTTTTCATGTAAGACTCAACTAGGTTCAAGTTCAAATGACCATTACTCCTATAATATAAAGAGTTAGGTGGACTAGTACCCACCAAATTAAAGATCTTTGAGTCTTCGTTTCAACATCACTGATCTCTCATTAATCCGAGTCCGGAGTAAAATGTTATCAGCATTTGACTAAAATATGTCTGTCAATCAAAATGACAGACAGTAACCACGAAGGGGATCCACGGCTCGTGGATCAAACCATGGCACGTGGTTTACCTTCGTGAAAACTGATCCTGCAAGTCATTTTTTGCCTGAGATCCACTAGAGGGATCCACGGCTCGTGGATCAAACTATGGCTTATAGTTTCCCCTTGTGTAAATCAATCTAGAGGCTTGAAATTTTGTGCAAGAATGATAAGTCGGTAATCTACCAACTTATGGAGTCTTTAGTCATGAATTATTGCTATATTTTGATGAGATTTAGAGGTTCTTATGGCCTTTATTGATGTGAATGCAGGTACTCTTGGTCAAAGTAGAAAACAAGGAATTGGATCCAAAAGAGCTCAAAAAGAGTTTAAGTGTGAAGCGATCAAGAGAGATGAAGATTCTGCTGCGATGTGCAGACGCTGTGTGACACACACAATGCTTGGTGCGGTCTACTCCTCTCTCTACATGAGGCTAAAAAAAAGAAGAAGAATCTGCTAAGGGGTGCGATTGTCGTGCGATGTGCACTCCGCCTGGTGCAGTCCACACTCCACTTTGCATGACACCCGAAGATAGGCCATAATCACTGGTCTGCTGATGTGGAGCTATGAAATGTGCACAATGAGATGTGCAAAATGCACGTCACAGCACACTACTCTCGAGGGGCAATATTGTCCCTTTTTATGTAATGAATTGGGAACCTTCTAAAATCCAATTTAGACATAGATTTTGATAGTTTTTGAATAGTTCTTGAGTATTGAGCAAGTATTCTCTTTTGAGGAAAGATAGAGGTTTTCACCAAATTCTCTCCATCTTCAACCTTGGATTTGTAAATTGAGCTTGGATATTGGAAACTTCTTCCATTAATAAAAGGGAATTCAAATTACTCATTTGGTATTGATTTTTATTCCTTTAGCATGAGTGGCTAAGTCTCCTTGTCTAGGGGTGTGTTGATGATGGGTGCTTGATATTAGGTGTGGGTCTTGTCTAATTGTGCTTATAATTGCTAAATTGATATGGGTCTAGTGAATTCTCCATGTTTTAACTTTAAAATTAATGGTTACAAATATTGATTGAAATTACTTAATTGTGTTCTTGCTTGAGAAAGAGGTTCATAATTTTGGATGAGAATTCACTAGTGGGTACTTGGGATTCCATTTAGATTGAGGCTAGAAATAGCTCAATTCACAGAAAATACCCATTTAAGAGTCTAAGCTAGAGATAGTGTGACTTCCCCAAGCGTATGTTGGTTGGTTGTTGTGTAAACAATGGTGCTCTAACACAGACCATTAGAAATGTGTTTGTAGATCGAAAGATTAGCATTCACACTTAAAACCAATGCTACCTATATCACTTATAAAGAATTTGTATAATTAGACAAGTACCCTATCCTATGTTTGAACCCCATCGGACGCATACCCCTAGTTGTCCACTCTCTTGATACAAACTTTTGTTTACTTTATGTTTTTGCTTGAATCACAAATTGTGACAGATTTTCCAATTTCTCAATTTCCTTCCTTTTCACTTTTATTGTTATTTGAACATGAACTATTTTTGTGAGTTTTTGTTTGCATTTTATTTTGTTTGTTGTTTTTGGTTTGTGAGTAGGTAACCCATGAGTGAGGTAGGTGATAACCAAAGTGTTGAAGGATTCATGGACGCGGCCCTGAGGGTGAAATTCAAGGACGAGTAGGTGCAATCTACCTCCCTCCCACAATTGGGAATGTTGTGTTCCATGTCACTAGTACCATGATCCATCTCATACAAATGATGGGGTTGTTTGGAGGGGCTACACATGAAGATTCCAATAGGCACATTCAGAATTTCATAGAAATTTACTAGCCTTTCATCTTCCACAACATCCCCCAGAAATCTATTTGGCTTCGCCTATTCCCGTTCTCTCTCATGGGGGAAGCCACAACATGGTTAGAGGAACTTTCCGAAGGCTCAATCTCCACATACAATGGTCTTGTCGAAGCCTTTGTAGTGAGATTCTTCCCTCCCTCAAGAATAATACAATTGAGGGATGAAATCACTAACTTTTGTCAACTCCAAGACGAACCATTACATGAGGAGTGGTTGCGATTTAAAAAGAAACTTTTGTTGTGCCCCAATCACGGACTACCCATAATGTTCTTCTCCAAAGCTTCTATAGGGCTTTGAATTCAATGAATAATTCCATGTCCAACAATCTTCCCAGTGAAGCCTTCATGGATCAGCCATATGGCATTGCCTTCGCCTTTCTAGAAAGAATGAACAAGAGGAATCGTGCTTGGCACACGAGGGAGGTTGATGTATCCACGAGGGTGACCTCGATCACTTTGTCAAATGAGATGCGTCACAAAGACGAGGAGATAGATGAGATGATGGCAAAGATGATGACACAGGTTGACTTGTTGGCCATGCAAGTGATGGGAGCCAGAGATACTAAAAGTGTAAATACTGTGAGCACACCCAAACTCAAGGCTAGTGATGATGAGTTGTTCACCATTGTAGATGGGAAGATATGCTACTTGTTGGTGGGTTCACGGCCTGGGTACTATCGCCCAAGGGATGTGAATTAAGGTTGGATAAAGGATAAAGAAAGAGAAGGGAATTGGAGGGATCGAGAAAATGATGGTGATAGGTACAATCAAAAGAGTTTTAACCCATATATACCTCCAAATAAGGCCGATACCTTGTATCAACCCACCGTGTGCACCTCCGATCAATCAAAAATGGAAGATATGTTGTCATTGGATATGAAGAAGGCGGAGACGATAAATAGTGGTGTAAATGATCTTAAGAGCGAGGTGTCAATGCTTCACCAAATGATGAGCTCACACTCGGCTTCAATCAAGCATCTTGAGGCACAGATGAACCATTTGTCCACCCAAATAAATCCTCGAATGAAGGGGACACTCCCTAGTGACACCACTGCATATCCAAATAATAATGGCCATGTCATGGCTATTTCCACTAGGAGCGGAGGGGTGAGTGGTGAATATTAAAGAATGTGGTAAAATCATCGAGTCGCGATGTTAAATCAAGCGCTTCTTGGGAGGCAACCCAAGTATTTTTACTTTATTTTCGTTACCTTTTGTTGTTTTTGGTGTATTTCTAGGAATCCATGAAGAGGAAAAATGATCAAGTGGAAAAACTAGGCAAGGAGGTGACATGCAGAAGCCCGTGCGATTCATATGAGCTATTGTGCATGTCGCACGGGGTAATGCACCCGAAAAAAGACAAACTGGAAGAAAAATGTCAAGTTGGAGATAATGTGTGCTGGACTGTGCATTTTGCACAAACTCTTGTGTGTGTCGCACCTCCTCCGCATCTCAAAGCATAAAGCTGGGCTAAGTTTGGGCATAAAATCATTTGGTACGAGGTGACATGCGATATGCACAAGTGCTTTTGCGAACCGCACGTCGCGATGCACCAAGGTAAATTTTAAATTTTTGTTTGACCTACCCATTGATCGACCCGACCCGGAGACCGAACCAATGACTTTTCTTATTCTTTTGTCTCTATTAAAACTGCCACCCCCTTCTTTTTCTTCTACTTTCTCCCACATATCTCACAATTCTCTCTCAAAATCTCCCCCAAATCCCTCAAACTCTCCCAAATCTTCTCAACCTAATTCCTTCACCGCCGCTCCACCACCAGTCGCCCCCGTTATTTTACGGTTGAGGTTTTCGGGATCTCCATTATTGCACATGAAAAAATCTTTGATTTTTGATTCTTTGCCTTTTATCTTCACTTGTGGTAAGTTCTCTGATGTTAAATATATGTTATTATGATAATTGAGAACTCATATTATGAAGCATGCTATCACGCCCTGAGCCTACCCCCTGGATATAACACAGGACCCAAGATCATAAGTGATCTCAAGATAACCCTCTGGCATTAGCATGACTTAAACAAGTATAAATAAACTCAACGGAAGCAATAAACTGAAGAGATTAGCAAACTAAACCATCAATAGATCAAGTATAAACATATCAGAATCTGAAACTCAAATACAGAACCTCTAACTATGTATGAAAAGCCTCTAAACTAAATAATGAGTTGCTGGAACAATACCCCAGCTAACTCCAAAGACTAAGAAGAAATCCATAAAGAAGCTAAACTAATACTGGTCCTCGAAGGATAAGGACTCACCACCCAAGGATGGAACAACCGCTAACCTATAGCCACAAATCTGAGATCGAAAGCCTGAATCTGCATCATAAAGGATGCATCACAAAATGTATGCGTCAGTACTATAGGATGTACTGAGTATGCGAGATATGTAAGATCTAAAGTAAAATATGCTATACATGCTTTAAAATATAAAATCATACTACGTAAGTAAAAGTTGAAATGCAAAGGACTCAGTGCAATATCATAGACAAGATATACTTGAAAACCATAAGTAATAGTAGAAGTTTTGAAATCTGAAAGCAAAGAGTCAATGTATTTAAAACCTGAAACTATTTCTGTGGGAGGTTCTCTAACCGACATAGACCATGTGAGATACATGGAATCCGATGTATACACCCCATCGAGAGGACCCAATATACCTTGCCAGGGTATAAAGGCATGACTGTGGTGTGATCACTAAATCTGATGCCTAACAGAGGGGACTTATGAACCTATGTGGGCACGTAGTTTTGGGATGAAGGGTACTCTCACCCAGTCTGACTTGGTGCTAAATAATACTCTCAAAACATACATATAGCTCATATAAAATACTAGGGCATATCTGATGCCAAAACTGATCATAACTGATGACATATCTGATGTCAAATATGTGTGAAAAACATAAGGACGTATCTGATGTCATGCAATTCAAATTCATAAGTCTTGAAACTTAGCGTAGCCATTATTCAAAATACACTTTTCTTTCTAAATTCATGACTTGAATAATTAGGCATGCAATTTCATAAATACATAAGATCATGTTAACTAAACATATCAATTTCTACTTAAAACATGCAATATAATGAAAACATGCTAGAATCCATCTTTAATGCATGGACCTTTGAAAACACTTAATGAATCTCAAATAAATCATAGGTAAGTAATGAGAAACCTTTAATTGATTCTTTAAAACTAAACCCATAGGATTTCCTCAATTTGGGCATAAACCCTAATTTCATGAATTCATAAATCAAAGTAAAACTTGAGGGTTTTGGGTATAAGGGTGAAAGGAATCCCTTATTGAATACCCGCATACCTTATTTGAAACTAGCCCACTAAGATTTGAGAAGAATGGAGACTTGGAGTGAATCCCTTGCTTTGGAGCTTGAAACACTAACTTGAAGCTTGAGAGGATGGAACTTCTTTTTCTTCTTTTGGAACTTAATTGAAAGAATGGGAGAAAACTTGGGCTAAGTGGGAATAAAACCCTTCTAAATAGGCTTAAAATGACTTAGTGTAGGAGTTAAAAGAGTGGAAAATTATAAGAATACCCCTGAGATTTAATTACAGAAAAGCTGTAAATAGTTCGGCTTCAGGTTCTATGGGTGGATTCCATGGGTCATAGACTGGACCACGACTCATGGTTTCCACTCATGGTTCCTGACCCAAATGATCAACTGCAGAAGGATTTCTACGAGTCCACAGTATGATCCGAGAATGATCTACGGGCCTTAGACTCAATCGTCATTCCTGGCTCAGCACTTAAGCTGTAGAAGAGGAACTACGAGTCAACAGTATGACCCATAGAATGGACTACGGTCCGTAATGTTCACTCGTGGTTCCTGAGGATAAGGTAGACCTCAGACTTTAGTTCCACTAGTGGTCTTTACGATCCGTAAAACAAATCACGGTCTGTAATACCCACTCGTGGTCTTCAGAACAGAGTCTGAACTGCAGAAGGAAAACCATGACTCCATTCCATGGCTCGTGGTTCAAACCACGACCTGTGGTTTGGACCCGTAATTCTTGGAAAGTTGAAAATTTTTAGAGACTTTAAGTTCAAAAGCTGATTCAAATTTTGAGGTGTTACACATTTTCTATTATTCTTCCATGTTGATTTTTGGGGGAGATCCAAAGTTTTTAGGTCCCCAATGTTGGGTTAGATTGGTGATCTTGCTTATAATTAACTTGGTAGAACTTGAACGTATGATGGTGCATGTTGTTTGTGGTAGTTTTTAGCCTTGAAAATTTATATTTTGGGTGAAGTCTGAGTAACTCACTTGTGTTGGTGCATGCTTTGGACCTATGATAGATTGGATGATATCACTCTTAAGGGAAAATTGTTACTTTTATGAGGATTGTATGAGAATTTGATGTTTTGGGCTGAAATTGTCATTACTTGTGCCCATGCTCTATTTTAATTGATTATGCTTGTTGGGCTGATGATCTTGGTTGGAGGATATGGAATTGTTGTTTTTGATTGTTCTTAATGATTTGTAATTGAAGGGCTTGATATTCCCAATGATAGACGGGGTAATGTCCTTCTTAAGGAAAGTCGTTAAGTTCTTCCTTTAGTTAAAAAGTGTTAATGGAATCCAGGGAAGTCTGAGTACTCGGATGATTTGTTTGGTCATATTGTGTTTTTCCCTAGTGTAGTTTATTGGTGTCTTTGCTTGATATCAAGTGCTTAATGCAGGTCTTGCTTTACGAACACATGCATAACACATAAGAACACAAAGAACCAAAAAGTTCCAGCTGTTTCTTTGTGCATTTTGCATGCGCCGCGTAGATCTTGACGTGAAAAACACACAAGGCATCACACACTATGGTTAAAGGCCTCTAGATCACCGATTTGAGAGGCAAAATATGGTGTGACGTGCATAGTAGCTTGTGCGGTCCGTACCAGCTTTTGCACCTTAGCGCAGAAATCACTACAGGTTTTTGTTGGCTCATGTGGAAGCACATGCGAGGCGCACAATCCTTGGTGCATTTGCCCGTGGTTCGCATGAGCCATCAATTACCTATTTTGTTTTTCTTCTTCTTTGCTTTCTACTCCTTTTAACTAGTTAACTTTTTTTTAGCTTTTCTTCTGTCATATATGTCAAAAATACAAAAAGATTTTTCTTTTGCTTTGAGTACTCACAATCTCCATGTGTAGACTATGTCTTCTAGCAGGGGAAACACAGGGCGCAACCAAAGGAAGCTATCAGCTGCAGAAGAGGCAAGACTTCATTTTGGGGTTAAGGGCATGAAGGCCATCTATGATGGGATATGAAAAGGACCTTCAATGAGGAGCATAGCTTCAACTTGGCTACAGTCAGGGCAGAGCTACCCAATATCCACCAATAGTTTGTCGACCGAGAGTGCCAGCCGTTCTAAGATGTACCCGGAGGGTACTATGAGGAAGTGGTGCAGGAATTCTTTTACTGCCTATCAAGCTAAGAAGGACTCCAAGGTTTATAAGGGGAATGTAGATAAGTTCCCTAATTGGATTCAGTCATAGTCTGGGGCAAGAAAGTTATCATCACTCTAGCTGCCATAAATTCCATTTATTGGAGTCACGCAATCGAGCCTGCACCTGCACTCTTGGCTAAGCTGACTGCAAAATCAAAGCCATATCGTGAGACAGCCCCCACTCTTGCTCCTCCCACTCCTATTTGGGCCACCATGAGAGGTGATATTCTGAGTAGGACTTTGTACTTCGAAGCTCGCCTCTGGTATGATTTCGTCCGCATTTGATTCCTGCCATCACAAAATGATCAGAAGATAACCCAGGAGGGAGCCATTCTAGTTGCTGCTATTATGACAGGGGATCATGTCAACTTTGGGGAAATTGTGGCCATGGTAATAAGAAGGAAAGCACACAGGGGTAGCGACTCATTTTCTTTCCCAGTGCTTATTAGCAAGCTTTGTGCTAAAGCCAATGTCCCCTACTTCAGTTGTGACAAGGTTACCCATGCTATTAGGGTGATTGACCTTGATAAGAAAACTGTCAAGGATGCCCCTTAGTTCAAAAGGCGCAAGGTGGAAATCTCAGTGGAAGTTGAGGTTGATGGCTCTGATGCTGAAGCACATGCCTCCCCTCCATCCTGAGTAGCCTCAAAAGCACCTACCCCATCAATTACTGCTCCTAGAGAGACTTTAACCAAGAGTGGTTTCTAGGACATGATGGACAAAACCTATAATCATGAGAGGCAGTTGAATAACTTGGCAATTAGATTGCCCGGGTTGATTGACAAGGCTTTCAAGAAATCTATCAAAGATATGGTGGAGAGCGTAACCAAACTCTACCAGAAGGTAGACACTATTGAGGGGGATGTAAAGGAGATCCAAAAGGATGTGGATAAGGCAAAAGGGAAAGCTCCAGTTAAGGAAGCATATTTGAGCACCATGCCCACACCTCGGTGCACTCTCGGTCTTGTGGATGACTTATTTACTGCATATGATGATGATGATGAGATGGAGTTACCGGATGATGCGGCTGCAGAGCTTGATGATGACCAGAACCCAGATTTTTAACAGGTTCTCAGGGAGTCCACAGTCACTGCGCACTCCCGAAAGGGTGGTGCTGGCCCTAGTGTAAAGGCAACGGATGATGATAAGGCATAGTTCTCCCAGAGAGTTCTTGCACCCTTCCCTTACTTGATTGAGCTAAAAGAATTGAGGGAAATGCTTATTTTCTTGTGGGAGGTGGTGTTATTTGATTTGATATTGCTTTTGGTTGCCCATGTTTGGACTTCAGATATTTTATTTCCCTTATCATGCATTTATTTCCTTGTTAGACAGCTTATTTGGCCCTTGTCGGGGATGTTTTGGATGATTGTGACTTTGCCCTTGCTCGGCCTCTTTCTTTATTTTAGTTTTGTTAATTAGTGCTTAACTCTGCCCTCGCCGGTCTTGATATTTTTAATTTTGGTTGTGTTGCCGAGTTAGTCTTACACAATTCAGTTGTCTCACTACCCATGCTTTGCAAATGCTCTAAGGGCCTACACCGAGGCTTGTTTCAAATGATTTATGAGCGCTTAAGTTTTGTTATCGCCTTGTTAATAATAAAGTAGCAATTAACTCCAAGGGTTTTCTTAATACCACGGTTCTTTCCCAAAGAGCAAAATATTTTCTTTATTTTCTTTTTCTTTTATTTTTATACCGAACCAGGTTGGTGTTTTCCTATGATAGATTAAGAAGCGACTTTCTTAAGGGAAAATACCAAGTTTAGTTTTAATTTGAGTCCGTGCTTTATCTTGTTTCGAAATGGACCCACCAAAAATTTTTCTTAGCAAAAAGTTTTTGAAAATCAAAGGAAAAAGGGAAAATGAATTTTTAAGAAAAGCATTCTCTTGTCATGACTTGTACACTCTCGGTTTGGCTTGATCGATTCACAAACGAGTGTGTAATGAACTCGAAATAGCTTGTCAAAAGTCATTTGTCCTAATTGATGTTGAGGCTAGTGTCGAAAATTCTTGTGATGTGATGCCTTGTATGGTGAGGCTATACTTTAATTCATGTGCATGCGTGTCATATAGAACTTGCCCCGAATGTGATTCAAGGTTAAATTCTAGAGCCGTCTGAGTTTGAAAGATGAGATTAGACCCTTTTTGAATAGCCATTTCACCCAAATGCCTTCCCTTGATATTGATCCTAGCAAACCCCTTTAAGCTAGACCTTTCTTTGGCACCTTGTTGACACCTTGACCTTTTTGTAACCTTTATTCATGCACCCGTCCTCCCTAATGGTTTAAAAATAAAACATACGTAAAAGCCTAAGTTTGAGTGAAAAATTGAAAAGATAACATAGGAAAATGCCTAAGTTTGGGGGTGCATGTGCTCAATGTGGAGAAGAAAAGAAATGCATTTCAAGTGCATGGTAGCACCTTATGTTTGAATTGAAAATTGCTCCAAAAGACCAATGCAATGAGCAAAATTATTTTAAGAAGAATTGGTGCTACCAAGTGAAGGTGATACAAGGACGTTGAATGATCAAGATTGAAGGGAAAAGCTTGGGTTGTGTGAGGGAGAAATAAGGTAAAGTCAAAGTCTAAAATGTGAGCGGTGTTCAAAATGATAAGAAAGAGAGTTAGGGAGGTTTAGTCACTTGAGACAAATGCAATCCCCACCTTAGCCCTAGCCAACATCGTAACATATAAGTCCTTTGTGATTCCGAGATTGGTCACTCTATATTAGTGGCGATTTACATTAAGGGCAAGCCTATGGTTCAACATGTGTGTACTTGAATGTCCTTGAGAGAGTGAGAGTCTTTTGATTTTCTTATAATTCCTTGTATTTTGAATTGCATAATTGTGAGTGGGATTCTCTCTTCTGTGGAGTGGCATCATGCACTCGAATTGAAACATGAAGTCTCTATCTCAATTAAGAGGAATGAATGAGACAAGTTGTGTGGCAAATCTTGAGGCAAACCTTGATGGTCTATGCCAATGACTTGAGAAGCTTAATATCTCTTTTTGAATGAAAAATTCCCTTGATTTTGAATGAAAAATGAAGTCCTTTTGAGAAGGTTTTTAAATGATCAATAGACTTGATAATGTGGTGGTCCAAATTGAGATGAGCATTGTAGTTGAGTCCCTTGTTTGAGTCTTTTTGTTTGTTGTTAGAATAGATTAATCTTGTGTGCCTTGATTGATTTTTAGAGCATAATTCATTCCTTACCTCAAGCAATAGTTCAAGTTTGGGGGTTTGATACGTCGGTAATCTAACAACTTATGGAGTCCTTAATCATGAATTACTGCTATATTTTGATGTGATTTAGAGGTTCTTATGGCCTTTATTGATGTGAATGCAGGTACTCTTGGTCAAAAGTAGAAAACAAGAAATTGGACCCAAAATAGCTTAAAAGGAGTTGAAGTATGAAGTGATCAAGAGAGATAAAGATTCTGCCGAGAGGTGCGGCCGCTGTGCAACATACACAATGCTTGGTGCGGTCTGCACCTTCCTCCGCATGAGGCTAAAAAGAAGAAGAAGAATCTGCTAAGGGGTGCAGCCATCGTACGATGCACACTCCGCCTGGTATGTCCACACCCTACTTTGCATGACACCCAAAGATAGGCTGGAATCACTGGTCCACTGATGCGGAGCTGTGTGATGCTCACAATGAGACGTGCGAAATGCACGTTGCGGTGCACAGCTCTTGAGGGGCAATCTTGTCCCTTTTTATGTGATAAATTGGGAACCTTCTAAAATCAAATTTAGGAATAGTTTTTGATAGTTTTGATAGTTTTTGAATAGTTCTTGAGTATTGAGCAAGTATTCTCTCCCAAGGAAAGATAGAGGGTTTCACCCAATTCTCTCTATCTTCAACCTTGGATTTGTAAATTGAGCTTGAATATTGGAAACTTCTTCCATTAATGAAAGGGAATTTGAATTGCTTATTTGGTATTGCTTCTTATGCCTTTAGCATGAGTGGCGATGTCTCCTTGTCTAGGGGTGTGTTGATGATGGGTGCTTGATATTGGGTGTGGGTTTTGTCTAAATGTGCTTATAATTGCTAAATTGATATGGGTCTAGTGAATTCTCCATGTTTTAACTCTAAAATTAATGGTTGCAAACATTGATTGAAATTACTTGATTGCGTTCTTGCTTGAGAAAGAGGTTCATAATTTTGGATGAGAATTCACTAGTGGGTACTTGGGATTCCATTTAGATTGAGGCTAGAAATAGCTCAATTCATCAGAAATACCCATTTAAGAGTCTAAGCTAGAGATAATGTGACTTTCCCAAGCGTATGTTGGTTGGTTGTTGTATAAACAATGGTTCTCTAACACAGACCATTGGAAATGTGCTTGTAGATCAAAAGATTAGCATTCACACTTAAAATCAACGCTAGCTATATCATTTATAAAAAATTTACATAATTGGACAAGTACCCTATTCCATGTTTGAAGCCTATCAGACGCATGACCCTAGTCGTCCTCTCTCTTCATACAAAATTTTGTTTACTTTACATTTTTTCTTGAATTGCGAATTGTGACAGATTTCTTAATTCCCCGATTTCCCCTCTTTTTACTTTTATTGTTATTTGGACATGAACTCTATTGGTGATTGATATAAGACAATCCTTTAGGCAACTCTATCATTCCCTGTGGGATCAACCCCGACTCCCATCGTGAATTATAATTTTTTTTAGCTTAACGATCGCTTTCTCCTCCGTATGGAGAGTGTTACTTGAGCGTTATCAAAGAACCACGACCCCTATTCACAAGCTGTGGTCCATTCTACGGGCCGTGGTTTATGCCCGTGGAAGCCTGTAATGAGTTTTTTCCAGTCGTTTTACTTAGTTTTCTTAGGGGTATTTTAGACCTTTTCCTTTTTCTTTTAACTCCTGTACTAAGTCATTTTAGCCTTTTTAGATGGGATTAAATGGGAATTAGTCGACTAAGTTCCCTCATTCTCTTAATTAGAAACCCTAAGTCAGAAAAGAAAAGAAAGAAAAACGTTCTCTCAGGCTTCCAACTAGGGTTCTCCTCCAAAGCTTCCAAACCATCAAGCTAGTTCAAGATTCTTCAACAACCAGGTATGTGAGATTTCAATGAGGGTTTCCTTTCACCCTCATGCCCAAAGTTTCAAATTTCAGTATAATTTTTACAAGTTATGATTCTAGGACTCTTACCCAAACATGTGTTTTACTATGAATTTGATTTCTTGATGATTCTGCATAACTACTATCCTTGTTAGAATTATTTTTACATGAATTCCTGCAAATAGATTTCAAAACTCAAGATTTTTGAAAGAAGCAAGTTTTACCTGATTTTACAATATTTTTCTCAAAATTTCGTTTTTCCTTCAGAATTCAGTTTAAGTGTCAGCATTTAGTTTTAAACAAAAATTTGTTAGTTTTCAGCATCTAGTCTTTAAGAATCAGTTCAACATACTTAAGTTTTGACATTTAGATCTGCCATCAGTGATGATGAACTTAGTAAGTTTCGTGATTAGTATGGTGTCCAAATACGCCATCAATGATTATGAACTCAGTAAGTTTCATGATTAGTATGACATCTAGATATGTCCACATGCTTTATGAACAATTTTCAATTATACATTCTTTTAGAAATCATTCAGATTAATTAGGTTTTGACCTAATTTTCAGAACATAAGTTTAAATGAGCTATCAGATATTTCAATTGGGAGTAGTTCTTAGCACCGAGTTAGACTAGGCATCAGAATTAGTGATTACGCCAGTCAGGCCTCTATACCCTGACAAGGTATATTGAGTCCTCCCGATGGGGCATATACATCAGACTTCACGTTTAGCTCACGTGGTTTATATCAGTTAACAAACTCTTCCAGAGATTCAGACTTAGTAGATTGTACATGACCCTCAGTTTAGCTCAGTTGCATATCCTTATTCTTTTACTTCAGATTACCCCTTTTCATCAGTCATATATTATTATGTTTGGTTCATTGTACTATAAGATCAGTTTTGCACTTAAATTTCATACTCAGTATAGCATATCAGTATTCCTTTTGCATGCTCAATTTATCTCATAGTTTATAATTCAGAAATTTTTTATGCTCTCTTCAATAAAAGAGCTCACGTTTTACAACCTTGACTTATGTATTTTCAGATGTTAATAATTAGTCCAGTTTTTGGCTATGCTTTCAGCATACACGTATTTTCGCATGATTTAAAGTTAGTGCATATCTCACATGATTAGTACATTCAAAATACTGACCGCATACTTCTTTGTGCTATATCGTATTATGATATCAGGTTCAGGCTCTCAGTCTCAGCATCACAGTTAGTGCGATCTAGCGCCATATCGGCGGTTACCAGTGATGAATCCTCATTATCCGAGGATGAACTTTTATAATATTTTCTTTAGTATTATCAATTTTAGTATTTAGAGTTAGCTGGGAACTTATTCCAGCCGCTCGTCAGTAGTAGAGGCTTCCATACATAGAGTCAGATATTCAATTTATTTTCATATTGGATTTCACTTTTCAGAACAATAACAACAAGGATCATTATAATATGGGTTGTAACCACCAAAACCTCTAGCATTTCAATATGTCATAGAATCAATCAATCAAAAAAATAAAACTAACTAAAGCAAAAATAAATATTCACAAATTTGAACTAAAGCAAGTAAGATCAAGATCCCAACTAACTCAATACGCCAAATTATTCCCCGACAATAGCACCACTTTTTATTATGCTAAAAAGCACTCTTTCAAAGGAGGTGATAGCGATCGTCAAGCAAAATAATAACTAACCCAATGGGATGTTAGGGTCAAATTCACGGAGAACAATATCAAGGCAATTAAGAGAATAAGGAATTAAAGTAACTTACTAGAGTCCAAGAATGGAAAGATAAAATATTTTGGGGGGTTCTCATTTAGAAACAAGAACAAAGATAAAAATCAATCAGATAAATCATAGATTTGATCAATGACTTTCACCAAGCAAGGGTAACAAGAGAGATATAGGGTTTTGGGATTCAATTCACAAGACTTGCACCCAATTAACGCATAGGTAGCCTTGGTTAGAAATATGTTTAACCGTTCTTCAACCAATCAAACATGTATCTACCATGGGTTCTCACGAATCTCCCTGGTTAGGCATATAAAACAACCAAATCGGCTTAGGTGAGTTAGGCTACTTCTAGCCCTAAGTCTTAGGTGGGAATTTCCTATATCAAGCTATATCTATTCTCAATTTATGGTGGAAACCCCAAATGCCTACTATTAAATCTTCATCCAATTAAAGAACTCCTCTCTCAAGCAAGAACACAATTAGTAAGCTAAATTAATGTTTGCAACCATCAACTATGTAATTAAAGCATGAAAGATTCAATAAACCCAAACAAGAAAATCAAATATAAGAATAAGATAAGAATTCAATACCCAAATATTGTATTATCTCTAATACAATAACCCAATCTCAATTCAATAATTACACCTACAATTAATCAATTTAAAACAAGAGTTTGAAGAAAGGAATTAAGAATTTTACAATAGAAGTTTTTAATCTTTACTCCAATGGTGTAGGGTGATGAACTTGCTCTCTAAGCTTGCCAAATTTGTATGAAATGCTAAAGATACTATTTCAGATGGGTGGAAAGAGTTTTATGTGGATTGGGGTTTCCAAAAGTGTGAAATTGCAACAGTGCCCAACTTCTACTGCTTCCTTCTTCACCTACGCGGGTGGTCCACTGCATACGCGAAGGGTCTCTGCCTAGTTGACCTTTGCCTATGCAGGCAGTTGTCATGACCCAACTACCGGGCCGTGTGGTCACCTACTCTAAACACCTAGATAGGATAACCCTTACCCCTCTATGCAAAAGGCAATGCGAAAATTATATAAATCATGAGAAAATAGTCTTTTTAATCTAAGAAAAATGTTTGTAACTTAAAACAGTAAACATCCTTTTACAAACTTGAAATCAACCCTCCCTAGGAATCTGGTCTAAACAGGTACAGGAGCTCTACAGGGAAAGTACAGAAAAATGTAAAAGAGACACAACTTTCGTCATGAAATCGAAGGACAGAAGCTGCTGAAGATAACCATCGCCCGGTACCTAAGAAACATCACTGACCCTGCCACCAGACTATACCAAAAGGTATATCAAGAGTAGTATCAGTACAAACAACATGTACTGGTAGGCATCATTGATCAACCCGAATCAACCTTTAATACAAAATATGCAGTATAAGTTACAGAAATCCAGTCCCTCATCATCCACCTTTAATACCACCGTGTGACCCCTGTGGACCTACTAGTTCTGTCCCAAGCCTTCCTATCCCGTTTTCGCTGCCAAGTCCACCAGTCGGCGGCCCTTCAACCATTTTAGCCTAGTCATAGCCAACTGGTCACACGTAATACTAGGACTTCCCAAGTGACACTTAGTTCTAGAACTTCCCAAGCCACCCTTAACACTAGACTTCCCAAGTCACTATTAACACTAGACTTCCCAAGCCACCCATCTTACCAACCAGTATAAGCACCTCAGTGGTTCCTATCTCAACAATCAGGTCTGCTATTCACCCTTGCTAGCTAGTTGAGAGTCAACCTACAAAATCTTGACTTGCCACCCTGACTCAAATTAAAATCCTAAGTCAACCAATTGACCCTTAGCCCTTGGCCACATAATGGACTACATGTGAGTTCTGTGTACTCAACCCCCAAGGTTTCTTACCTTTGACATCCCGCCGGTTCATGCACTCACCAAATATTAGCCTTGTTTCACTAACCCAGTCAAACCTGACTCTCTATGAACCTTAAGCCCTACAAGTTCACTCTTCTTGCACCCCTCAAGCATGACGCCTCGACAACACGAATCAACCAAGACCATCAGACTATCAATAAGACCCCAGTCAACAACTGGACTCAATTACCTTATAAGTCACGTCTAACTATGCAAGTAAATAGGACACATATAATTATATCATAACTTACAAACCACTCGGACCTCTCAAGGATCCCTAGGATATCATCTATGCCATATAACATGCGACCTCAGTTCACTGAAGAGCCACCTTGTCACTTAAACACACCAACCCGAACCTTCAAAGACCAATCATATGCCAAATAATAATAAATCCTGGCCCTCTCAAGAACCCAACATATGAAGAACATCAATAACTGATAACCCGATTCACTCAAGGAACCAACATGTAAGGAACATTGCGTAACAAATAGACCTGGTTCACTCAAGGAACCAACATGTAAGGAACAACAAGTAACAAATAAACCTGGTTCACTCAAGGAACCAACATGTAAGGAACAACAAGTAACAAATAGACCCAGTTCACTCAAGGAACTAACACACATGTAACACCCAATCCCATACCAAGCGTGGTACCCGAGCCAACCATAATAGAACTTGTACCAGGCATGGTACCCAAGCCAACTGATAAGTATCATGTACCAGGCTTGGTACCCGAGCCAACTATTATAGAATCTGTACTAGGCGTGGTACTCGAGCCAACACATAAATATCCCGTACCAGGCGTGGTACCCGAGCCAACCAATATATAACCTATACCAGGCGTGGTATCCGAGCTAACCAAATGTCACACAAAATCCAACAGTCAATAAACAATGAAAAAAATTACACTTATAAACCAACAAGCAACAAAACCAAGTTTATTTCACATGACTGATAACCGGATAATTAGACATTCATAATCCCATTCCCTAAGAATGCATCTCATACAATACTAAGCGATAGTACATGAACACATATTGAATATTAGGAAAACCATAACCATCAGCTAAGAGTTCAACATGCCATCCCGGTCTACACTAAGACTAACCCCACACTTAAGTTCAAACTCGGCCTCTCATAGGCCGATATGCAATAAACAGAGTTTCAATAATTAAACTCGGTTTACTCTTGGGACCATCAACAAATACTAATAATAATGTATAATTAGACCCGCCTGAAGACTAATCCCCGGCTTACCCTTTAGACACATATTCCCTAGATACACCCATTCAGGAACCCTCTTTCAAGACAAACACGGTACATGGAAATATTCCCCTAACATTGAGACTCTATCCCTTCCTGTTTGCAACTCTTCCTTTAATGGAATCATTTGCGAAGGTCCACTATAACCTGCCACGTTTACCCATAATATTTCCAGTTTTTCGAACCTACCCAACAGTATAATTTCCTGGAATCTAGCATCACACCTATTTAACAATTATAAACAAACCCTGAAAGAACCACATCGTCCCATGATTATCATTCCCCAACCAATCAACCAGCCAAACCATGCCATATTCCTCAAGACTCTGTGCCCATAGACCTAAGCATGAATTTTTATTTTCGTCTATAACAATAATATGAAATGGGAACAGGTCTACATCTACTCAATGAAAAGAACCAAGCCTACCTGGACAGCAAGCAACTGCACCACGCATATTCTGACTCCGTGAAGGCATTTCCTGATGGATGACAACCCCGAAATCCATGGTTTCGCATTCTTTTAGCAGAAATCTCCCCTCCCCATGGCTCCCAAGCTTTGCAGCAGCCTAAGAGGGTTCTTGGAGTAACCCTCATCTATTTTTGGGGCTGAAAGGGAGAGAATGGAATATAAAACCCATTTTTGGGTTTTTTGGTCGCGTCCTTTCGCAATAGCGGCCTAATTACCGCTATTGCGGCACTATCGTAGCGGAAGCTGCCTGCTATAATGGGTTGAACACCTTTGACTTCTGCTATAGCGGGAATTTCTCCGCTATAGAGATCATCACAGTAGCACAGTGTCAACCGCTGACACGGAACAGAACCTTAGAAACTACCCTAAAATGGCCCATTTCACAACACACTTCAAATCTTGACGTTTCGAACTAACCCTTTCACATCAGCTTTGATATCGGGAGTTCTACTCACCCGAATTCACCTCCAAAAAGTCCTACGGACTCCTTAACACTTTAGCTAAGGGAAAAATTAGCTCAATCTTAGACATTTTACCCAATCCTTTCTCGGATTTCCCTAGACCTTACCTTGCTCAGAATTCATCCGAGACTAGCCTAGCCCAACCTAGAAGTTTTTCTAACTCGCTCTTCGCACGAATAGCTCACCCATAACAATGTGTCTTTTAATAACGACTGAACATATCATTACAACATATACTAATTTACCCATCGTTCGTTCCTGAACGATCTCTATGGCGGAAAAAAAAGAAGGAGCCCACCCCCTGAACCTTAACGCTCTACCATGACAGCGTGAATATAGTCTTATGCAAGCCACCAAACTTTTAAACCCCTCGGTGTACCTAACTCAATCAAAATTTAATTCACTCTCGCTCTATCAAGGAATTCCTTCCTTCGAGCTGCACAAGGCTAATTAGATTACCCTTTCCTGAGTGCCCAAGAAATCTGGAGCCTTGTCAAAACACCGGAGTGAAAGAAATTCACACAATGAATGAAATATTTTCCTATGCCACAAGGACTTGATCCCTTTATGTTAAATGCTATACCCGGAGTTCTACTAACCCGAACTCCATTCCGAAGCTTCTACGGGATACTATGCCCCTTGCATATCATGGTATCACCTTGTTACCATCAAATACTACACCCGAGACATCAAGTATATCTAAACCACATGACATCAAAATTCTATTGGAACCCATCCTCGGCTGAGATTTTTGTCAACTCTAATCTTAGGGAGAATGCTACCCGGGCACTTACACCCTAACCAATACTTATAATGAGCACACCTCTACCACTCAATGAGCAGTAACACCAGGTATTATCATGACCGATAAAAGGGATAACAATATTAAAGAATCTATTTAATAACCCCATTCCCTCAACCGACCCTACCACTAAGGATCATCAATAATAAATCAGCCAAAAATCACCTTCATAACATAAGCCTAGAAGCAGTGTCCAATACTACTCAGTCAATTACGGATCATTTTGCCAAACTCTACATGGGTGACTATTCCCACAAATGGCCAATCATAATTTTTACCAATACCCTGGGCTACCTTATCTACCCTTTCCTTTTATCGTGCATGGATGCTAAATAATTCATGCAATAGCTAGCAGCTCAAATAGTAATTTAAAAAATAACCCGAGAATGAAAAACAAAATAGGGAAAAATAGGACAGCGATTATGCCCTGCCCATCTCACTATAGAGGCTTGCACACTGCTATGGCGACCCCCAACAGTAGCAGCCTAGAAAATTTATCATTCTCTGCAAAATTCCCTCTTTTCCCTTCTCTATTTTCACATTAACACATGAAATTGCGTTATGGTCTTAAAACATAACCTCAAGACCCACCTCAACTTTGCATAGTTGAGAATTTAGCACTACATTATCATAAAATCAGTTACGAAATACACTAGAACTGCATACAATAAAATATTCCTATTGTACACTACTAGTCACCCTTTTTCCTTTCCATGGTTCCCAACCAATCCTAACTGTCCCGAAATCGGAGCTTTCCCACTCATCAATCCCTCTTGTTCCCTTACCATCTATATCAACGGTAAGTCTATACCCGAATGTAATTCAAACCGTTTCAATTAAGGCATACCACAATTTATTACTAAAGAAATCACAAATTTTAAAGCCAGAATAAATTTTCCTTAAGTCACAATCATGAATTACCATAAGGTTTTCTCACAATTCCCGCTACTAAGCAATAATAGCCCTTGTACCTGGTACTTATTCACATACCAACCACTTGAAACATAAGTTTCCACAAGTATATATATTATTTTTCCCTTATAATTTTACCAATGATAAGACCCTGCCCAACATTTAGCATACTATTTTCCCCTTAAATCACAAAACAAGAATTCCCTTAATTATTAACACATAACCAAGTTATGACCTTTTCCTGACCACAATTTCATAGCAATTTAAACAATTGCACACCACACATTTGCAGTCCTTCAAACAACATCAATACACAAAAGCACAATCTTAAGTCTCAAGCTTCAACACTCAATCAAATCAGTTTCATTACCTTTTATTTGTCTCATGGATGACCATTAGCCAATTCATCCATACCCTTATATAGCCTCCCATGCTAGATACCAATTGGAACCTTCCTAGTTCCAATTTTCCTTGCTTGTGTCATCTCATTCGGAGTCAAACGACATACTTTTTCCTTGTTCAAATACCAATTGGAATCAAGAGATACCAATTGAACTCAACCCATACAAGCAAGTAACAAACCGCACGAAGGGAATGAAAGAAGAGAGATGTTTCCTAGCTTCCCAAATGTTAGATATGGACGTGAACACACCAATCCACATGAATCTATTTGATATGTTGCTCTTGTACTAGGAAACCGATAACCTAGGCTTTGATACCTTTTGTCATGATACAACTACCGGGCCATGTAGGCACCTACTCTAAACACTTAGATAGGAGAACCCTTACCCCTCTGTCCAATAAGAAATGCGAAAATTATATAAACCATGAGAAAATAATCTTTTTAATCTAAGCAAAATATTTGTAGCTTAAAACAAAAAACATCCTTTTACAAACTTGAAATCAACCCTCCCTAGAAATCTGGTCTAAACAGGTATAAGAGCTCTACAAGAAAAGTACAGAAAAATGTAAAAGAGACACAACTTTTGTCATGGAATCGAAGGACAGAAGCTGTTGAAGATCACCATCGCCGAGTACCTAAGAAAAATCACTGACCCTGCAATCAAACTATACCAAAAGGTATAGCAAGAGTAGTATCAGTACAAACAACACGTACTGATAGACATCATCAGTCGACCCAAATCCACCACATACCATCATACAAGAAATCAAGAGAAAATATGCAGTATAAGTTACAAAGATCCAGTCCATCGTCATCCACCTTTAATACCACCTTGTGACCCCTATGGACCTGCTTGTTCTGTTCCAAGCCTTCCTATCCCGCTTTCGCTGCCAACTCCACCAGTCGACGGTCTTTCAACCATTCTATCCTAGTCATAGCCAACTGGTCACATATAATACTAAGACTTCCCAAGTCACACTTTGTTCTAGAACTTCCCAAGTCACCATTAAAACTAGACTTCCTAAGTCACCATTAACACTAGACTTCCCTATCCACCCATCTTACCAACCACTATAAGCACCTCAGTGGTTCCAGTCTCAACAATCAGGTATACTATTCACCCCTGCTAGCCAGTTGAGAGTCAACCTACAAAACCTTGATTTTCCACCCTGACTCGAATTAAGATCCTAAGTCAACCACTTGACCCTTAGCCCTTGGCCACACAATGGACTACCAGTGAGTTCTGTGTACTCAACCCCCTAGGTTTCTTACCCTTGACATCTCGCCGGTTCAAGCACTCACCAAAGACTAGTGTTGTTTCACTAACCTAGTCAAACCTGACTCTCTATGAACCTTAGGCCCTCCAAGTTAACTCGTCTTGAACCCCTCAAGCAATACATCCCAACAACACGAATAAACCAAGTCCATATAACTATCAATAAGACCCAAGTCTATAACCGGACTCAATTACCTTATAAGTCACGCCTAACTATGCAAGTAAACATGACACATATAATTATATCATAACTTACAAACCACTCATACCTCTCAAGGATCCCTAGGATATCATCTATGCCATATAACATGCGACCCCGGTTCACTGAAGAACCACCTTGTCACTTAAACACACCAACCCGAACCTTCAAAGACCAATCATATGCCAAATAATAATAAATCCTGGCCCTCTCAGGAACCCAACATATGAAGAACATCAAACAGATAACCTAGTTCACTCAAGGAACCAACATGTAAGGAACATAACGTAACAAATAGACCCGGTTCACTCAAGGAACAAACATGTAAGGAACAACAAGTAACAAATAAAACTGGTTCACTCAAGAAACCAATATGTAAGGAACAACAAGTAACAAATAGACCCGGTTCACTCAAGGAACCAACACACATGTAACACCTAATCCTGTACCAGGGGTGGTACCCGAGCCAACCATAATAGAACCTGTACCAGACATGGTACCTGAGCCAACCGATAAGTATTCTGTACCAAGCGTGGTACCTGAGCCAACCATTATAGAACCTGTACTAGGTGTGTTACCCGATCCAACCGAAAAATATTCTATACCAGGCGTGGTACCCGAGCCAACCAATATGTAACCTTTACCAAGCGTGGTACCCAAGCCAACCGAATTTCACACAAAATCCAACATTCAATAAACAATGAACAAAATCACACTTATAAACCAACAAGCAACAAAACCAAGTTCATTTCACATGACTGATAACCGGACAATTAGACATTCATAATCCCATTCCCTAAGCATGAATCTCATACAATACTAAGCGATAGTACATGAATATATATTACATATTAGGAAAACCATAACCATGACCTAAGTGTTCAACATGCCATCCCGGTCTACACTAAGACCAACTCCACATTTAAGTTCAACTACCCGACCTCTTATAGGCCGATATGCAATAAACACAGTTTCAATAATTAAACCCGATCCACTCATGGGACTATCAACAAATAAACATAATAATGTATAATTAGACCCCCCGAAGACTAATCCCTGGCTTACCCTTTAGACACATATTCCTTAGATACACCCATTCAGGAACCCTTGTTCAAGACAAACATAGTACAGGGAAACATTCCCCTAACATTGAGACTCTGTCCCTTCCTATTCGCAACTCTTCCTTTAATGAAAACATTCCCGAAGGTCCACTATAACCTGCCATATTTACTCATAACATTTCTAGTTTCCCGAACCTACCCAACAGTCTAATTTCCTAGAATCTAGTATCACACCTATTTAACAATTATAAATGAACCCGAAAAGAACCACATTGTCCCACTATTATCATTCCCCAGCCAATCAACCAACCAAACCATACCATATTCCTCCAGACTCCATGCTCATAGGCCTAAGCATGAATTTTCCTTTTCGTCTATAACAATAATATGAAATAAAATAGGTCTAAGTCTACTCAATGAAAAAAACCTAGCCTACTTGGATACCAAGCAACTGCGCCATGCATATTCTGGCTCCGTGAAGGCATTTTCTGATAGATGACAAGCCCAAAATCTATGGTTTCACATCCTTTTAGCCGGAATCTCCCCTCCCCATGGATCCTAAGCCTTGGAGCAACCTATGAGGGATCTTGGAATAACCCTCGTCTATTTTTGAGGCTGAAGGGGAGAGAATAGAATATAAAACCTATTTTTGGGTTTTCTGATCGTGTCCTTCCACTATAGCGGTACCTCCATAGCGGAAGCCACTCGCTATAATAGGTTGACTGCCTTTGACTTCCATTATGGCGGGAATCTCTGCTATAGTGGTCATGCGATAGTGCAGTGTCAACTGCTATTATGGTTGACACAGAACAGAACCTCATAAAATCCCCCAAAATGGCCCATTTTTACAACACACTTCAAATCTTGACATTCTGAATCAACTCTTTCATGTCAACTTCGATATCGGGAGTTCTACTCACGCAAATTCACCTCTGAATAGTCCTACGGACTCCTTAACGCCTTAGATAACAAAAAAATTAGCTCAACCTTAGACATTTTATCCAATCCTTTTCCAGATTTCCCTAGACTTTACCTCACTCAAAATTTATCCGAGACTAGCCTAGCCCAAAATTTCCAACTCCCCAACCTAGAAGTTTTTCTAACCTGTGCTTCGCATGAATAGCTCACTCATAATGAGGTGCCTTTTAATAATAACTGAACAAGTCATTATAGCAGTCCACATCGTGTGCAATGCTTTAACTAAAGTTGACCTTCACATACGCGGCTGGCCCACCGTGTCCGCGAAGGCCAAGTTAGCTGCCAGTTAAATACTTCTCCGAATAGCTCCATTTTAACTTGTTTTCATTTGATTCCTTTTCTGATCACTTCAAAATCACATAAACCTATAAAATAAAAGTAAATTATGTCAAATGAACTATTTTCTCTCAATTAAGATAGCAAAAGTATAAGATTAAGGACAAAATAAGTTGGTAAATTACCTACTTATCAATAAGCAACCTCTAGAGAGATTGACTGTAGATCCAAGGGTGAGATCTACTTCTCAGGCTGCCATGGATCCTCCACTAGTTGTTTTACTTCTTCTAGACAATGGAATTCTCTTACTTTACTATTTTTAGTACTTATTGGATATCTTAGACTATTTTGGTTTAGAATGCTGGACGATGACTTACCGTTCTTGGGGATGTTTTAGTTGTTAAATTCCGCACTGTTCTTATGTTATATTAGAGGATTTTATTCATTAGTAATTCAGGTTGATTTATTCATTTATGTTTCTAAAATTGATTAAGTGTAAGACTAAGGTTTGTGATTTGTTGGTTCTCCCACAGGAGGGTTAGTATGGGTGCCACTCACATCCCATTTGGGTCCTGGCAGAGTCGAGAGCAGATGAAGCTTAACCAATGCTTAGCTTGAATGGTCAAGTCCCTTTTGTAGATCGAACCACCAGATGTGTCCTAAGCTGGCATCCCCTTTGTAATAACTGGGGCAACCCAAGAAAACTGATCATGCTTGTCAGCTAGTCTTTGTGGATGCTCAATACCTATCATCTTATCTTCATCAAAATAACTATGGTTGATCGCTTTTGGGGAGTAATCAACCTCAACACCCTTACTATCACACTATGCAAAAATGGATGGTCCTTGACATGCCCATAGTAATTATTTTGATTCATCATAGCTTAATAAGAATAAAAAAACTCTCAAACCAACTCCAAAAAGTAGAACCCTAGAGGATCAATCAACAATCCTAATGTCACGACCCGATTTCTCGGTCATGATGGCACCTACAACCCCCGGTAGGTGAACCAATCCCCGTAGCCTAGGAAAGTTAGTAATGGGCTACTATCTAACAAATGAGCGGAAGAATAGTTTAATAAGCAAAAGTAGGGGAGTAAGATGAGGAGAATAGATAACAGGGATATATATAAATACATATGCGGAAACTAAACCAAACCCCAAGACCTGGTATCATAGTATAGAGCCAAAACTACATACATGGAGTGCAAACGATCCAAACCAATATATACAGATGTCTCTGAATGGTAATAGAGTACATGAAGCAAAAGATAAACTAAAGCTAACCTCCGATCAGCCAAGAGCTCACCCTC